>JAACYP010021515.1:0-11315 GCA_011076525.1 Nettapus auritus | reverse complement strand
AAAAGAGCTTATAAATAAGATGGGAAACATCTTTTTGATGAAACACTGTAATGAAACTATTATTGCTTAATACATGCAACAATTAGAAGCAAAAACTTTTTTTTTTTTTTTTTTTTCTAAAAAATTATTTGATATTGTGTTATAGCTGATAGGATTGCTTTACTCTGACCTGCTTACCAAGGACTGCATGTGAACCTAATTCATAGATCATAAGTCATAGAAGGGTTTGGGTTGAAAAAATACCTTAAAAACCATTTAGTTCCAACCCCTGCTGCAGTGAGGTCTCCCCGTAGCCTTTCCTTCTTAGGACTGAACATCCCCAGCTCTCTCACCCTTTCTTCATAGGAGAGGTACTCCAGCCCTCTGATCATCCTCAGGACCCACTGTGATGGTTTTATTCGGATGGGCAGCTGAGCTCCACCACAACCGCTCTCTCACTCCCCCTCCTCAAAGAGGAGCGAGGAGAAAATACGATGAAAGGGGCTCAAGGTTTGAGATAAGGACAAGGAGATTGCGCAATAATTATTGTGACGGGCAAAACAGACTCAGCATAGAGAGATAGTAAGATTTATTGCTTATTACTAACAAGCTAGAGAAGTGAGAAATGAAGGAAAGAAACCAAAAGTACCTTCCCCCCCCATCCACCTTCTTCCACCTCCTCCCCCAGAGCGGCGCAGGGGAATGGGGGTTATGGTCAGTCTACAGCGCTTCTTCTCTGCCTCTCCTTCTCGGTCACTCTCATCCCATGTGCTGTGGGGTCTCTCCCGTGGGATGCAGTCCTTACTGAACTGATCCAGCGTGGGCTGTCCACAGGCAGCAGCTCTTCAAGAACTGCTCCAGATATGGGTCCGTACCACAGGGTCCATCCCTTGTGAGCGAACTGCTCCAACCTGGGTCCCCCATGGGCAGCAGCTCCTGCCAGGTCACGTGCTCCTGTGTGGTCTCCTCTACACGGCCTACAGGTCTGGCCTGGAATCTGCTCTGGCAGGGGTCTTCCACAGGCCGCAGTCTCTGTCGGGGCAGGTCCACCTGCTCCACCGTGGCCTCCTTCACAGGCTGCAGCATGGAACCCTGCTCCACCGTGGTACCCCATGGGCTGCAGGGGGACAGCCTGATTCACTATGGTCCTCACCACAGGCAGCAGGGGACTTCTGCTCCGGCACCTGGAGCACCTCTCCCCCTCATTCTTCACTGACCTTCGCACCTGCAAGGCTGTTTCTCACTCCTCTCACTCTCCCAGCTGCTGTGTGTCACAGCATTTTTTTCCCAGTCTTAAATATGCTCTCACAGAGGCGCAAAACAACATCGCTTATTGGCTCAGCTCTGGTCAGCAGTGGGGCCCTTAGCAAACATGGGGCAGCTTATAGATCCTTATCACAGAAGCCACCCCTATGGCCCCCCTGCTACCAAAACCTTGCCACGTAAACCCACTACACCCTCCTCTGGACCAATTATGTGGGACCATGTTAAAGAATCATAATCATAGGATCATAGAATATCCCGAGTTGGAAGGGACCCATAAGGATCATCAGGTCCAACTCCTCGCGCCGCACAGGTCTACCCAATAGTTTAGACCATGTGACTAAGTGCACAGTCCAATCTCTTCTTAAATTCAGACAGGCTTGGTGCAATGACTACTTCACTGGGGAGCCTGTTCCAGTGTGCAACCACCCTCTCAGTGAAGAACCTCCTCCTGATGTCTAGTCTAAACTTCCCCTGCCTCGGCTTCACCCCATTCCTGCGGGTCCTATCACCGGTATTTATGGAGAAGAGGTCACCCGCCTCTCCACTCCCCCTTGCGAGGAAGTTGTAGACTGTGATGAGGTCTCCCCTCAGCCGCCTCTTCTGCAGGCTGAACAGGCCCAGTGACCTCAGCCGCTCCTCATATGTTTTCCTCTACAGGCCCTTCACCATCTTCGTCACCCTCCTCTGGACACTCTCCAACAAGTTTAATGGCCTTTTTGTACTGTGGTGCCCAGAACTGCACACAGTACTCAAGGTGAGGCCTCACCAGCACAGCATAGAGCAGGACAATCACTTCGCTCGACTGACTAGCAATGCTGTGCTTGATGCACCCCAGGATACAGTTGGTCCTCCTGGCTGCCAGGGCACACTGCTGGCTCATATTCCACTTGCTGTCAACCACGACCCCCAGATCCCTCTCTGCGAGGCTGTTCTCCAGTGTCTCGTTGCCCAGTCGGTATGTACAGCCAGAGTTGCCGTGTCCCAGGTGCAGGACCTGGCACTTGCTTTTGTTAAACTTCATGTGGTTGGTGATTGCCGAGCTCTCCAACCTGTCCAGATCCTCTGCAAGGCCTTTCCACCCTCGTCCGAGTCTACAACTCCTCCAAGTTTGGTGTCGTTGGCAAATTTGCTCAAAACACCTAGTCCTCCATCCAAATCATTTATAAAGACTTTGAAGAGGAGTGGCCCTAAAATAGAGCCTTGAGGGACCCCACTAGTGACCTTCTGCCAGCCTGATGTGGCCCCATTTACCACAACCCTTTGAGCCCTGCCTGTAGGCCAATTGCTCATCTATAGGAAACCATGTCAAAAGCCTCACTGAAGCCCAAAAAGATCACATCAGCTGGTTTCCCTTTATCGACTAGATGGGTGATCTTATCATAAAAGGAAATCAAATTTGTTAGGCAGGACCTACCCCTCATGAACCCATGTTGGCTGGGACCAATGACTGCATTGTCCCCCAGGTGCGCTTCAGTAACTTCAAGAATCATCTTCTCCATAATTTTACCAGGCACTGACATGAGACTGACAGGCTTCTAATTGCTAGGGTCTTCTTTCTTACCCTTCTTGAAAATTGGCACAACATTTGCCAGCTTCCAGTCCTCCGGGACCTCTCCAGATTCCCAAGATCATTGACAAATAATTGAGAGAGGTCCCACAATGACATCAGCCAGCTCTTTAAGCACCCTGGGATGAATCCCATCCAGATCCATGGACTTGTATGGATCCAGGTGGAGCAGCAAATCCCGCACATGTTCAGGGTCGGTTGGGAGTTTGTCATTCCCACTGTCACAGTCCTCCAGTTCAGGGCACCCTGGGTCCCGAAGCCCATCATCAGCGTTGAAGACAGAGGCTAAGAAGGCATTAAACATCTCTGCTTTGCCTACGTCATTGTCTGTGAGGAGACCTTCCCCATCAAGCAGCGGACCTATGTTTTCTTTGGTTCTCCTTTTTTTGTTCACACATCTAAAAAAAAAACTTTTTTATTGTCTCCCACAGACATGGCCAGCTTCAGCTCTGGTTGGGCTTTGGCCACACAAATTTTCTCCCTACAAACACCAACAGCATCCCTGTATTCCTTCCTCGTCACCCGACCTTCCTTCCAGCAGCCGTACACTTTCTTTTTTCGCCTAAGTTCCAGTAGAAGATCCCTGGTCAGCCAGGCCAGCCTTCTGCCCTGCCTGCCTGACTTCCGATATTTTGGAATTGCCTGAGACTTAGAGAAGTCCAAGTACGTGATATCAGTCAGTTTTCTCTTGACAACTGAGGCAGTCTCTCCATCACAGGTGGCCACAATATTGGTCAGGCACTATTTGCCCTTAGTGAATCAATGCTAATTGTCTCAGATCACCTCTTTGTCTTGTGTGTGCTTTGACATTGCTTCCAGAAGGATCTTTTCCATGATCTTGCCAGGCACAGAGATGAAGCTCACCAGTGTGTAGTTACCCTGGTTCTCCTTTCTACCCTTTTTAAAAATGGGAGCGATGTTTTGTTTTTTTTTCCAGCCATCAAGGATTTCACCTGACTGCCAGGACTTTTCAAATAAGATATTTTGGATTTGCCTGATCTTGTCCTTTTCTTGTCCTTTCTTTTCTGTCCAATTGTCCTAGAGAATCCCTTCTTGTTACTCTTTGCATCCCTTGCCAACCTGAGTTCCATCCGTGCCTTTTCTGATCCCACCTTTGCACATCCAGACAGCATCCCTGTACTCTTCCCAGGCCACATGTTCCTGCTCCCACTGCCTGTGCATTTCCTTCTTGTGCACCAGTGTGACCAGCAGGTCCTTGCTCAGCCATTCTTGCTTGCTTTCTTACACCTGGGGATGGAGAGTTCTAGTGCTCTAAGAAAAGCACCCTTACCAGCTTTTTTTCAGCTCCTTTGTCCCTAAGGATAGGGTTCCAGGGGATCTCATCCACTAGGTTTTAAAGAGCAGGAAGTTCACTCTGGAAGTTCAGGCTCTTGGCTTTGATCTTTGCCAGACCATCATTCCTTGGGATCACAAGATCAAGGTGTGGTCACTGCAGTCCAGACTGCCTCTTATTTTAACCTCTTTGATGAGTTCATTCACATCAGTGAGCATCAGGCCCAATAATGACTCTCCTCAGGTTGGTCTAATACCTGAACCAGGAATTTATCCTCCACGCACTACAGGGGTCTTCTGGATAACTTCTAGCCTGCTATGTAGCTTTCCCAGCAGACATCCAGGTGGCTGATGTCCCCCATCAGAATGAAAGCACGCAAGCATGATGATTCTTGTAGTTGAAGCCAGAAGACCTCATCAACAGCTCCCCTTGATTGGGTGGCCTGTAGTAGACACCAACCATAAAGTGTCCTTTATTGGTGTAGTCCTTAAATTTAATCCACAAGCTCTTGACCTGTCTGTGGCTGTTTCTCAGAGGCAGCTCTTCACAATCAATCCTTTCCATAATGCAGAGGGCAACACCCCCGCCCTCCTTTCCTGCCTCTCCTCTGAAACTCGTGTGGCCTTCTATTCCAGAGTTCCAGTTGTGTGATTCATCCCACTGTTTTCATGATAGCAATTAGGTCATACTTTTCTAATTGCACCATGGTTTCCAACTCCTCCTGCTTGTTTCCCATGCTGTATGTGTTGGTGGAGAGGCACTTCATCTGGGCTATTAAAATTGCATTTGAGATCATTAAACCTATAACCTTGAGCATGGCACCAGCCACACAGCTGATTGTACACTTAGGCTGTTCTCCTTCTTCTTGAGTCTCAGTCATCAAGACCCAAGAGATGGCTGCCAATTGCCACGTCTCCCAAAAGACCCTCTCTGTTCTCTAGCAACAGACCTAGGAGGGCACCTTTCCTAGTTGGCTCCCTTAGCACCTGCACCAAGAAGTTATTATCTAGGTGCTTTATGAACCTCCTGGACTTGCACATGTCAGCCATGTGGTGGTCCCAGTTGACGTCTGGCAGGTTGAAGTCCCCCATAATGATAAGGGGAGTTGATCTCAAGGCATCTCTCAGTTCTGCAAAGAATAATTCATCGGCGTAGTCATCCTGGCCAGGTGGTCTGTAATAGACTCCCACAATGACATCCCCTTTATTTGTTTGTCCCTTAATCCTTACACAGAGGCTCTCAACTTTGCCATCGCCAACCTGAAGTTCCACACAGTCCAGCCCATGATGTATGTGAATACATCACCGCCCTGCCACCTCGCCTACCCTTCCTGTCCCTCCTGAAGGGCCTGTAACCATCTATTGCAGCACACCACCCATAGTACTCATCCCACCAGGTTTCTCTTATGCCAATGATGTCATAGCTGTGGGATTGGGTCAAGATTTCTAGCTCATCC
Source organism: Nettapus auritus (assembly GCA_011076525.1). Taxonomy (NCBI): domain Eukaryota; kingdom Metazoa; phylum Chordata; class Aves; order Anseriformes; family Anatidae; genus Nettapus; species Nettapus auritus. The sequence goes on along the minus strand of JAACYP010021515.1, from coordinate 5,753 downwards.
ATTTTATTCCTCATACTGTGTGCGGTTGTGTGGAAGCACTTCAAATGAGCCTCCCTACACACAGCACCTTGTGGAGCTGACTGAAGGACCTCATTGGCACACAGTCCCTCTGATTCTAGTGCATCATCCCTTAGGTCATCACCAGTGTGCCTGATTTTATTCCCTTCCCCCTTCAACTCTAGTTCAAAGCCCTATCTATCAGCCCTGCTGTCTCCTGACCAAAAATCCTTACCCCTCTCTGAGAGAGGCATTTTGGTGTCTTTTCTCAGGTGACAAGTGGTAGGACACAAGGAAATGATATCAAGTTGTGCCAGGGGAGGCTTAGATTGGACATTAGCAAGAATTTCTTCATGAAGAGTGTGGACAAGCACTGTAAAGGTCTGCCAAAGGAAGTGGTGGAGTCCCCATCCATGAAGTTATTTAAAAGATGTGTGGATGTGACACTAAGGGAGATAGTTTTAGTGATGGGACTTAGTAGGTCAGGTTGATGGTTGGACTTGATGATCTTGGAGGTCATCTAGATTTTATGAAGTTCAAGAGAATGAAGAGGTAGAACTGAGGAAAAAGGGACTTAGCAGTTGGGTCTCAAATAGATAAGGCTCAGGAATGATTCCTAAGATTTAGTTCTATTTGTTGTCTGTAGTAAGAAAGTGACGAGTACAGAGTAGATCTAGTAAGGAATAGCAATATAAGCTTACCATGCAGTAGCAAGAAGACAGAGTGACAGGCCTGACCAATTTTCTAGATTCGCTGCTTACAGACTGTACTTCCTTCTTCCATTGAAGTGAATTAGTCAGTTCAGATGCTAGAGGGGAGAAATGGAGACTGATGAAGAGATAGGAGCCTGTTGCAAGGTTGTCAATGAAGACAGAGAGGGTTGTTTTCTAGGTAAAACTTGGAGAGCAGAACAATTAGAAGTGTGTATCTGTGTGTGGCTCTTTTGCTTGTTACATCCATCTCACTAAGGCCTGGTTCTTAGTTTAGAATTTTTTAATGTTCTTAGAATATATATATAATATGTATATATTTAACATAAAACTTTAAATGACTTTAGAAACAGTCTAAATATCAAAATATTGTGGTGTTATTTAGTTATTTATTTTAGACCAGTGCTACTTGAATTTGATATAAGATGTTTCAGGTGATGCAAACTCTTTTTTAAGCAAATGACATTTTATACAGATCTTGATTTCAATGTAGAATGCAAAATTATTTTTTTCATGTAATTTCCATCCAAGAGGTTTGGACTCTCTCTTGGCTGAAAGATTAAAGTCACTGCAGCATGATGGGTAGGTTAAAGGTTAGAAAGGTTAAATGAAAGCAAACTGTGTAAGTACTAGTACTAGTGGGATATGTTCCTTTCAATATGATTGCAACATTTGTACACTTGTGGTTGGACCACATACATCTTGTGAAAATGATTAACATTTAACATTCTCTCTCTTTTTCTTTCTTTTTTTTTTTTTCTTTCTTTTTTTTTTTTTTTTTTCTTCTATTGCAGTAATTTTGGGTATTTTTGAAATATAAGCAAGAAGCAATGTTAGTTGAATTCCTATGGAGGACATGGTTGGAGCCCAGAACACCTGAATTCATTTGGTCTTTGGGGATATTAAGTCTCTGTAAAGAACTTTGCATCTAATCGCTTCTCCTGGACTAACATTTTAAGGTGTTAACTCTCACTAAGAGAGATGCCATCAGAAAGGCCCAGGAAAAGCCAACCCTAAACTATATATACATATATATATATATATATAATTTGTAGGAACTAGGCATTTAAATACCTAGATGCTAAATATTTTAGAAAAATATAACTATCCCTTTCTTTTGCTTAACAGTTATTTAGAAAATTGGTATTTTTTTAAACCTGTCTAGTCTAATACTTAAATTATATTTTGCTTTTGCTCTACTGGTACCTGTAGCTATATGGCAAAACAAAACAAAACAAAACAAAGATTCAAAGAATCTTTGGGGAAAATAGGATGTTAAAATCTATTGGAACTAGAAATAATAAAGCTGTGGAGAAAAATGTAACTTCTTATAACTTGGTACATCTTTCTGGCTGAGAATTGGACTCATCACTACATAACTCATTTTAAAATGTGTTAAGTAATAGTTAATTAATATTTCCTGCATTTTATAGAGCTAGAGGATTTTTTAAAAATTTATTTCATACTAATAGAATATTGTCTTCAGTGCCGTTAAATAAACATCCTGCTTGCAAGAATTAAAAACATCAGCTCCTTTGACTGTTATATCACATGGCAATAGTACAGACATATAAGTTGCAACTGTACAGAAAGCATTTACTATAAAGATCCTTGGCAAATGACTTGGTATTTTTACTTTAGAAAAGCTATGGAGAAGCATAAAAGAACAAGATGCTAACTTGAAAAATTACCTGCAAACCACTGAAAAAATAAATAAATAAATAAAAAATCCAGGAGCTTTGTCAGCTACTTTGGCAGTTGGGCATACTGTTTTTGCCAGTTTTTTTGAGGTAGGCCAGGTGTGGCTTTCTCTTTGAAGAGAAGGTTGATGCTGCTGGTGGAAGAGTCTGAAAAAGCCAGTAAGAAATTAAGTTTGCAGGCAACAATCAAGGACAGAAAAAGAAGAAGTAAGGATGGAAACTTCTGCTACCCAATTCTGAATTCCCAAGAAACTCCAGGAGATCTTGAGGGGCTAGGGATACAGTCTGAGAATGATAAAATATAAAGCAGTGAGAAATCTCTATTTAGTGCCAAGGAGCTTTCAATTTTGAATCTCTGGCCCAGATCTCCACCTGGTGTTAATTGTGCTGAAATCAAAGAAATTATGCAACTCTCTGGGACTGCATGTGAGAAAGATTTATAATTGTTCTCTTGAAAATGAGCTTGGGTTCACAGAAATAGAACATGTCTAGACAAATAGATAACTATATGCAACTAGTTATTGTATTGTAACATAATGTTTACCGTTTTTTGATGTTGTCATGGGCAACTGCTTTAATTAAGCACCTCTGAATTCCCTCTGACCTTTACTTTATTCTCAGCTGGATAGAGAATATATAACCTTATATTATCGCATGTGTTTCTACCCTTGGAGGCATACAAGAGATAAAACTGTGCTAGCCAGAGCACCTGTGAGTGTATCATTGCTTTCATTTTTTGAGCTGTGCTAGATCTTCGCATACAGCTATTTGCTTATCTAACGGAAAAATGCAAAAAATATATTTGTGTGATAAATGTATGGCATATTCTTATACATACATAAAACAAACAAACAAACAAAAATCCCAAACAAAACCCACAAACCAAAAAAAAAAAAAAAAAAAAAAAAAAAAAAAAAAAAAAAAAAAAAAAACAAACAAACAAACAAAAAAAAAAAACACGTGGTCTGGGAAGCAAGATTTCCTGAATTTGTGCTATTTGATGTATATTGTTCTATTTTCATTGTATCTTTTCCCGTCTCTTTTTACCATACATATCAAACAGCACAAACATTGCCTTTGCTACCTTTGTAACAATAATTTGTGTTGGTCTTGTGTTCTAGAAACACTTTTTTTTTTTTTTTTTCCTCCCTGCTACTGACATTAATTTAGATTACTTCATTACCTTATCTTATACTGGGTATTTATATATGATCTCCACCTCTCTCACCTCTCTATATAAAATATTTTTTTTTCTACATTAACATTGTACAAGATAAAATGTTTACACATGTGAAAAATTCACCTTCTGATGTAGATGAAATTTTTTTAGTAAAAATGACAATTATTTTTTTTTTTTTTTTTTACTGTTTTCTACTGAATTACTTTGATTTTTGATAGTAAGAGAGCTAGAAGAACTACCTATCAATTTTTGCAAAGGTATATTTTCTTAAGGCTAGAATGGAAGGAAATTACATGGATGATTCTCTACAGAGGATGATTCTCAACCCTAATCATTCCCTTATCTTTTTCTAATAGATCACTAGTTCCTCTATCTTTGTCTTCTTGTCTCATGTAGAAACAGAGTAGTGGGACCTGATGTACTGTCAGAAAACGGCGGTTTGATATATCCAAAATTGTCTCAAATGCTAGACTCTTTGATAAAGTTTGGAAGTACAATAGGGGATGTAAAATTCCCAAACTGAATGCAGTACTGAAATATTTAGATTAGCCTTTTCTACTGTGTGCATGGCAAAATTACACATTACTACAAACTGCTGGGAAGCATTTTTTCTCTACACCTTTAACTTTTACAGAGTGAGTGATTCAAGTATCAGTCAAAGAGGTTTAGTTGATGCTTATGATGGTTATATTTAAGGAAGAGAAGCTGACTGGTGAGTCAGCTGGCTCCTTCAAAGCATCAGCGGCTAGGATAGGCAAATGAATTCTCTATGTTTGCTGCCCACTATATGGACTGACTTGACTGAAAACATGTATCAAGGAAGCATAACTGGCTTGTGACTGCTCATGGGCTGTGTATTGGAGGTGGCATGAAGAAGGGTACTGTGTGAGTGACAAAGAAGGATATATTCCTGGAAGGACTTGTGTGGTTTCCTGTTGCAGAACTTTAAGCAGATCTGTACACAATCATATTTTATTTTGATACCTTTTATACTATGCTACCACAATATTTTTGCTAAAGCTTGGAATGCCAGTTCATGAATATCAGAATGCAGATAACATCTGGCTTGTCACTCTTTCATCAGAAAATAGTAAAGTTTTGATTTCTGGGGCATCAATACCAGAGAATTTCACACCAACCTGCACTCTGGACTCGAAGTAACTTTTCATACATTTTTCTTCTACATGTAACACCATCATTAGCTCTTCAGTCTTTTGATGTCTTCCTATTCCATTGCACTGAGGTTTGATAAATGCTCAAATTTTATAACTGCAACAGGAATTGAAGAATAGTGAAAGACAGTATGAACTGGGTGTAAAGTTTAAAAGAGGAAGAAAAAAAAAAGAGGAAGAACAAAGTGCATTTATATGCTTGTGAAACAAACAAACAAACAAAAAAAGTAGTCCATCTTTCTGTGTTCTATTCTTTTTGGTGATTTCTTGTAAATTAAGAACCACATAAATAAAAAATGTGATCTCAAAAATTAAATGGAAAAGTAATGGAGTTTTTTAAGGCTACTGAAATATCTCTTCTCCACAGAATCATGCAAATTTGTGTCGTGATCCTCAGAGGGCTCTTTTTTTCTAGTCCTCTAGAACTTCTGTCATTACTGTTTCACTGAGCATGGCACAAGGTACCATGTATTGCAGATAATAGTTAATTACATGGGAATTAGGATCTGACTCTAGAACCTCTATCTTTTCATGCCAGAACCATGGTCTGCTGTTACAGAAATTGAATTTAGCTACCACTAGAACAAAATTTCCTTAAGGACAACATTATGCACACCTTATGTGCATAAGGTGTGAATAAACTGGAAGTTTATGCAGTTTATGTGCATAAACTGGAAGTTTCAGAATATTCAGCTCAGAGTTAAACTTTCATGTCTGAAACATCAAACAAGGGTGAAACATGAATACTTTTGAATATTTCAGCTTGAGATTATTATACGAGGTAGTCTTATAAAAGACTAGGTCAGTTGCTATCTGAAGCATTTTATTATTACATCTGAAAATAAATAAATATGTCAGTAAGCCATACTCAGCTGATGTCCTTTGCCCACGAACATAATATAGAGGCATATAAGAAATAATATATTAAGCAATAATAGTTTCATTAAAGTGTTTCATCAAAAAGATGTTTCCCATCTTATTTATAAGCTCTTTT
>MU016661.1:1842-12617 GCA_011076525.1 Nettapus auritus | reverse complement strand
AGGAAAGGAAAGGAAAGGAAAGGAAAGGAAAGGAAAGGAAAGGAAAGGAAAGGAAAGGAAAGGAAAGGAAAGGAAAGGAAAGGAAAGGAAAGGAAAGGAAAGGAAAGGAAAGGAAAGGAAAGGAAAGGAAAGGAAAGGAAAGGAAAGGAAAGGAAAGGAAAGGAAAGGAAAGGAAAGGAAAGGAAAGGAAAGGAAAGGAAAGGATACTGATTTTTTTTTAATTTCATGATTTTTAACTTCTTGTAATTATTAATTGAAGTTTAAGGAGCCAGTGGAGGCAGAAATGCCTTAGCCAAAGCTGGAGACAGAAAACTGAGCTCTGAGTGTGTAGTCGGGTCATACTGCACCCACACGAGTGAGCCTGCAGCATTTGCTCACCCCGGTCTGCTGTGGGTGTCCTGAGCCTGGGTGGGCAATGAGGGGATGGACAGCACTGTGTGTGTGCACACTACAAAACCAGGGTGATCTGCTTCATGTGACAGACTGCTGCATGCCTATGTAACTCACTAACAATTAAATCCTATAGCTAGAGGCTGAAGAGAAATCTTAAAAAATATATATATATTCTGAATTTGTCTGTCTGTTGTGATGGACTAGATGAATATGCAAATAGATGAGCAGTGTGAATATTTTTTATTCTGTCTCAGACAATACTAGAAATGAAGGAACCATGTCAAGGGACTTGGAGAGCGGGTCACAAGACACAGAGCTTTTTTCCTGTGTCACCAGTGGTCAGACAGCAGCAAAGTCAGGGTTGTTTGTGTTTCATAGGTGAAAATTACTTACAAAATTTGTGATTATATATGTTTCAATAGGCAATTATAACCCTGGGCCATGAATGGGTTGGGAGGGAGAGCAGCAACTAACTCCCCAGCAGCCATGATGCACACAGGTACTTACCCATAAGCTGACAGCCTTCCACTGCATTTGTGCTAACATTCTGGGTGTGCTCATTTCTGCTAATTTGTCCTGGTGGGCCACCCCTCTGTTCTGCAGAACTGCCTGTTCTGCAATGGTTTGGAGCACAAGGTATTTCAGTTTTGAGGTTTATAAATTGATTACTGTTTGTAGTACAGATACAAAAGAATGCCATTTACAGTGTTACCAATCCTTTTGACAGTCACCAGCTCCATTTCTTTACATTTTTGTAGTTATGTTCAGAACTTTCTCCCAGTCTTAGTTTATCAGTCTGTGTGTATTTTTCCAGTCATCTAAAGCCACCTGAGGACTCAGACTGGCACCAACATTAGAGATGATCATGGTCGGTTCTGCGCAACTTCCCCACCCACCAATTCGTTGCCTACAAAGTGGTCTGCAACTTGTGAAATGGTTAGCACTTTGTCCAAAACATTATTATTTAAAGGTGGTTTTAGGACATGAGGCACTCAAGGTACATCAGCAGACAGAAGTGCTGCCTGCAGCAGGCATCTGACGACAAGCCTGGACCTCTTTCCTTAACAGCCCACGGTGGGGAGAGGACACCCTTCAGTCTGACCAGGTCATGGAGTTTAGGTTGACTCTCCTTGTACCACTTGCAGCTTCAGAGCTGGATATTCACAGAGCTATTTTGATCCCATTGGGTTACAGAGTCCATTTTTTTTTCCTTTTCTGTGCTTGCACCTCACGTTTTATTTGCCGTTGAGTGCTAAAATGCTGTCGCTTCTGGAAAAACTGGTCTGCTTGCCCTATTCAAACACAAGTGTTGAGTGTCTCAGAGTGGGTGATCAATAATAACAAAGCCATGAGACACATGAAGTACTAGTCTGCAAACTGAGCTACGCAGAATTTGAGTAAAATAGATCTAAACACCGAGGTTTTGCGAGATGTGCTATGTGTCAGCAGGCTGGACTGGAGAAGGAGAAGGCAGGATGTCCTCAGTCTGACAGACAGTTGCTCAGACTAGAATTGGTGATATAAAATAGTGGTGTGTTCTGGAGCTATTTACTTTGAAAAATTCACTTCCTATATGTATCAGTAGATTAAAAAAAAAAAAAAAAAAAAAAAAAAGATTTTTTTTTTTTTAAAAAAGCCCATCCTGACTGTGCACAGCTGGGGTCAGCCAAATTCCCCATGCCACAGCCATAACTGGCTCCCTTGCAGCATCGCTCCCAGCCACCCGGGGTGACTTTGCAAGAGGATTTTGGTCCTGGAGCCGTACCTTGATGCCAGATGTGTTACATTCTGCATGGCTGCCATGTCTCTGATGTTTAATTGCAGTCCTGCCATGTGGTCTGGGTGTGTTTTTTGTCCGCTGGCCGCATGAGCCAGATGGGGTTGCAGAGCTGGTGAGTCTGCAGGAGGAGGGCTGTGATAAAAAACACTTTGGCAAAAGCGTTCAGGTGGTCCAACCATAGCCCTTTTTTATGTTTTTGTCTACAGCTGTCTGCTCAGCTCTGCCGTCTCAAGTGGCTCTTGGTTGCAATGTAAAAGGCACAGAAAAAACAAACCTTCCTGAATCAGAAAGGTCAAGAGGAAATCCAGTCTGACCGAAGGGATGCTGTCACAATATTGAATCATGGAAATGCAAGCCTGGAAGGGACCTCAGGTGGCATCTCTCTCTCTCAGGACACAGAATGATATAGCCATAGCTTCTCTGCCAGGTGCTTGTTTATGTGTAGGTCTTTATCCAGGCCAGCACTGGAGCCTAACATGCTTCGCTGGGGGCAGAAGTTGCATGGACCCATCTTTGGCATCTGCTCACTATAATCCTCTTCATTTCTGTCTCCCTACACTTGATTACCCATCAGGGCCGGTGCCTCCTGATGACAAACCTCAGCCTTCAGAGATGCCACCATCTGCCTCTGGGACATGTGTGGGAGCTAGCTTGCCTGAACAAGCCCCCAGATTTCTCTGTGCTTTGCCTCCCCATCCCTAAAGCAGCAGTGCTGCTGCTTAATTCTGTGACCCAGGCTGTGTGACACAGATTTTGTGGCAGCGAAGGCATACGCAAACATGGGACAGAAAGAGCCAGAGTGTAGAGAATCAGTCTATTTTAGCTGGGGTGTTTCTTTTGGAAGGAGGAGCCACATTCGGAAAACAGCTTTAGCAAAATCACAGCTGGTTGCTGTGAAAACACCATCTGAAGTTTGTTGGACAATTACAGGAGAGGGAAGAGGGAGATCACACTGCTGTCACTGCTGGTGACAGGAACATGCAAGGTGCGAGGATCTGGCCCTGGCCGTGCTGGTGTTATGGTTCTGATGTAGCGGGACCCAAACATCAAAAGTGGTTGGAAGATGTGTAACCTGTGGCAGTCCGTAGTATTTACAAATGAGAAACTGAATAAGTATTTACTACTATGATCATTTAAGGCAAACAAGTAAACCATGTGATACCCTTTGAAACAGCAAAATAGAAAAAAAATTAAAAATCTATAATTTTAATCAAAAGTTTGTTTCAGTCATTGAAATTCTGTTATTGCTGCTTACAAACATTAAAGTCAATCAAAACATCAGTAGCCTGAAAGATCAATATTTTTAATATGTTTGCATTGCAGTGCTGCAGATTTTTGGCTAATGGATCTCACCCATATTGATTTCCATGGGAAATGTTAGTCTGATACTGAAATAATTAAAAAAAAAAAAAAAAAAGCCAGGGATTATTGGTTTGGAATTTTGAAGGAGATAGAAGTATAAAAATTGGTTATTGACTGAATTGCTTGGGGTGAATGAACCTTGGGCACTTGCAATAAACTTGTAGTACAGAGTCATTACTGAATACTACCTTAGTCCCTTAAACCTAAAATCAGTCAATAACCTATTATAACAATGCAAATTGTGGTGAAATAACATATTGGGTCTTTTTCAAAGCAGCAGGTTATTCATAAGCATCTACATACATACATGGATGGATGCCTTAAACAACCTCTGCAATATGCACAACAGCAGCTGATTTTCAAGTTTATTTTAATGCATTGTGTTTATGTTGGTGTGAATGAGAACGGCTTGAATTGAAGCAATTGTTTCAAATAGGATCAATGGCTTTGCAGCTACTAAAATTAATAAAAGTATAGCAAAATGCTGTATATAAATGCATAAACATTTATATACATGTATTCAGTACTGTCCCAGTTCTGGGCAAATGCAGTTTTGTTGTTTTTTTGGGGGGGTTTTGTTCGTGTGTTTGTTGTTTTTTGTTTTTGTTGTTTTTGTTTTCCTATTTATTCTGTTGCAGGGGGGAAAAGCAAAAGCAGTGACCAGACTGAACCAGCAGCTGGAGTGAGTCTGTGCTTACCCATGTCCCACTGCTGTCCTTCCTGTGTGTTCGTGCTTTTTATTCAGCCCCTTCTTCCCCCATTATGATTTCATTTACCTAGCATATTTGTCTTTTTTTAGGAGAGGATTCTCCTGGGAATCCTGTCTGTGTGGCACCTGGGCATCATGATGGTGAAATAAATCAGTTCTCTGTTGCAGGATATCCCCTGCATTCCCAGCCAGGGACTGGATGACCTTACCTGAAGTCAGGCAAGGCTTTACTGGCTAGAATGCTAATTTTTATTCACAGTCAAATGAAACACCTAAGCAAAACGATGCATTTTGGCTTCTAGTTTAAAAATGATCTGAGCCTCTCTTTTGCTCTGTGCTGGGGACTAATAGCTCGAGTGTTTCTGCTAAAAGTAGGCACTGCAGTGTGCAAGTTGTCTAGTGAACCATATTTTCACCTGAGCTGTATAACTATTTAACACGTATATACTAACACAGCTGTGATAACTCGGTGCCTGTGATAATGTGGAAAAGAGAGGTCGTGTTTATATTTTACTATTAGAAAATTTCATCCATGGACGTTTTCTGATTTCTTCTCCCCGATATGTTACTCTGATCATACCTGGTGAGGAACAAAGTGGGCTACACTGCCGCCTCTGTGCTTGGGTCAAAATCTGGGGAAATTCTCTACGTGAGCAGTTCAGCAGAAAGCTGCAGAGGTGGGATCGGTAATCGGAGCCTGGGTTTAACTACAGATGTCTGACAACAAGCAGGTTACTGCATCCTGCCAGAGCCTCGATGGACCAGCACCATTTGGGAATAACACTTAATGAAGTCTAAAATTTCTCTGTAAACTTGTTAATAGGAGACTCATCATTGGGAAACTACCTCTGTAGTTACTCTTCAAGTCACGTAATTTCTGAATAATTAACATCCTCCCGCTTGCTGGAGCCCAGTATTTAGGACAGGGAGATGCTGGCGCAGCAGGTGCCGGTCCCACAGTGTGGGTCCAGCTCCATCCCTGCCACTGTGGGACCCGTCGCGTCTGCAGGGCCGTGCGGGAAGTGGGCTGGTTTTGAGCCCTTCCCCTTTTCATTTTTCCTGGACTGGAATAGGTTCCACTTTTTAAACCTTTTTCACAGTTTTCGTCGTTTTCCAGATTGAGATCAGGGCAGCATTTCAGAATAAAGCTTTCCAGTGGTGCATCCCAGACCTGCTGAAGCCTGCCCATGTTCTGTCATCTCAAAAGACCTGATAGAAAGATGAGGAGTGCTTCCGAAAAAACAAGAAGTGAGGGAAGACAGTGTCTCTTGTCAAAATCACTCTTTCTTGTGGCTTGAAACTTCTTAAAACTAACTAATAAAAACAAAGGTTTTGCCTTTCTTCCTCATCTGAAGCAGAGATTAAGTATGTGCAGGGAGGGACAGTGACAAAGGGAGATGAGACCTCCTCCATGCCTAGAATTTTAATTTTTGTCTTTTCACAATGGGGGAAAAAAAGGAAAAGGTTTAAAAAGGAAGTATAAGTAATAGTGGGTTTCCCCACATGTTTTTAACACGTTTGTCTCACCCTGTGCAATTCAGAACAGAGAGAAGTGTTTGAGGCTTAGGATATTCCCTAAAGAAAGCAAACAAAAACATCAAAAAAATAAAACAAAGCTATTTTGTTTTTTTTTTTTTTTTTTTTTTTTTTTTTTTCCAAAACCTATGTAAAAAAAGATCAAACATTATAAACCAGGAGTTGCATAACAAGAGAAATTAGAGGGGATGTCAGGAAAAGTTTAAATGATGCAGGACTAAAGGGAAACAAAACATCGATGGCAGTTTGATGTCCTCCTCAGAGCTGAAGCAGGAAGGAAGAGGCAGATCCAGCATTTTTCCTTCTGCAAGCCGTATTGCACTGTATTTTGGAGCAAATCCTGAACAGTTACCCTGGAAGTGTCATTTTTTTGGCTGGGAAATGTTCATACAGAGAAAGGACCTGAGCATCGGAGCTGGCAGCCTGCAGGATGGGGCTCCAAACCCCCCAAAACAGTTTTTTGGTTCACTTGTAGCTCAGCCTGGACTCTTGATTTATGGCCAGGTCCCTTGGCTTCTCTAGACCCTGTGTTTTGTGCCCATTGCTTTGCCTTCACGTGGCACAGTCTGTGAGATTGTGCAGGAGAGGTCTCTCAAGTTTATGTGCCGGGGGATGTTGCTACACCTGAGTCTGAGGCATTAAGCACTTCACTAGTTTTGCTTTTTCTCATTCAGAGGAAAGAGGCCAGGCTGGGAAACTTCAGAATCACAGAATTGTTAAGGTTGGAAGGGACCCCTGTAAGTCCTCTGGTCCAAGCCCCTGCTCCAGCAACCAGCTCACCCCAGGAAGGCAATTGTGAACTTCATGTAAGCATGAGTGAGCAGTCACAGAAGGTGATGGGAATAACACATTCCTGCATCCAGGTGTGATGGGATGTCCTGGACAGGGTCCTGAGCACAGATCCCCACACCCCGGGTTGACGATGCAGCCCGTTCACACAGTAAATTATCAAAGAGCATTGCAGGATTTGAGTTTCACAACTGGTCTTGACTTTAATGGGCATTGTGTAGCTAAAACTTTAAGCAGTGTTACACATTTAGGAGGTATTCTCCTAGAAAAATAAATTAATGGCATTTTTTCGCCTCTATTTACTGAGCTCTGTGATCATATGCAGAACTGATCCTAATAGAGGAGGTTGTTTTGATAAGCTCCTGGTTCAGTTACAAAGATAATACAAGCTGCAATGACTTCAGAAACGCAAAGTAAAACCCAACAGTAATAAAACATATAGAACTGCTAAAATATGGGGTTCTTCACAGAGCAGCAAGACAGTTCTTTTTTTCCCCAAGTAGAAGCTTGTTCCTCAGCATGGCCTGAAACAGATATCTCAAATCTGTAATCTGATTGTATAGGCTACAGGAAAAATCCTCTACTCAGGTACCCCATGTCTGCATGAACACAAATAATAAGCAGGAGCTGGTGTGTCACAAAGTCAAAGACATTTTGCCTTGAGTTTGCAATTACTTTATTATTCATAATGGAGAAGTTGCATGGGTTATCCTTGGCAGGTGACATGTTTGCCTCATCCGATACAGAAAAGCGGATTTCATTAATTTGAAACTCAGACCAGGACCCAAGGACTTTGAAGAAGTAACCCAAATTTCAGCCTCTGTGTGGTGACAGCATATTGGCAATCATAACTACAGCTTTAGAGGGCTGTTCTTTCATGTTTCGGTCATATAGTTGTGTTTCTGCCACAACACAGGAGGTACTGCTTTCTGGCAATGTCACCAGGTACCTTCCAAGCACTGTTACCATAGTTTCACGGTGTTTGTGTCTGTTTTCAAGATTAGGGAAGATCACTGAGCTGGTTTAGCTTTTTAGTTACAATAACAGTATTCCTCTTATTAGTCTGCAGGTAAATTATGATGGAGATTGGCTTGTTCTTAAGTACGGGATTTGGAAAACTAAAATATTTGCTATGGCCCCAGTTCAGGAAAGTATTTGAAGCATGATGCCACGGGACACTGGGCACCAAAGCATCTCACTGAATTTAATACAGATCAGGGATGTATGGCATCCTGCAGAACTGAATCATCCATCTAATACTTTGAATGTAGTGCATACTGAAATATTCTGGGGAATTCAGGCCCGCTGAGATGAATCGTGAAATCTGTAGGCCTCAGGTACATGTATACCTTTGTATATGCAAAGTAGTTAATTCTGCATGTAATTGATAATTTCCTGCTGTATAACATACTAGTACTTTTGTAATGAAGTATTCCAGGCAGGTAGTTTTTCTATATCCAAGTAAGGCAGCTCTAAAATGGGGAAGCTGTGTTAGTTCACTGGATATTGCTATTGTTACTGCAGAAAAATGCAGGAAAAACAACAGCTCCATGACATTTGGGCAGTCTTATGAGCCCGTCCAGCAGTTAAGATAAAATAGAATTAAATAAATTAAAATAAATAAGCAAATACCTTAAAGTAAATAAATGAAGTGTATAGACGTGGTATTAAATCAATAGAGTATAACTTTTCGTACTTTCTGATAAGTTTTGGAGAGGCATCAGCTCCTTTTACAAAGGAGGTTTGAGGCAGTATGCAGTGGTTGTACAGGAGCCTCGTTTTGCAGAAATGCCTCCAGAGACACAGGTGTCAGCATATCTCCCCTTTTCCACCCCTCCTACCTCCCTCTTTCTGTCATAATGGGGGAGAAATTGGTTCCGAATGTATTTTCTTGACCCCCTACTCCATACATGTTATCACCTAAGCTTAAATGATGTTTCTACAGTCTCGCCTGTATTTACAGTAATTATATGCATAATGTAGCATATTATTGTCTGGTCTTCCTGTTTAATCAGTACAGAGCTTCTTACAAGTGCAGCTGAAAAGGGCAAACAAAATTAAAGCTTTATATACCAAAACAAGTTTGATTTGCTAAGCTCCCAGCATTCCAAAGTACACAGATTTGTTCCACCAAGTTTTGCGATGGCTTGCAGATGGGCAATGATTAATCAGAGAGCTAACTGTGAAGTAGTTTGCAATTAAACTGGAAAGCTCTGAAGCATGCTAATTGAATCAGAAAATTAGAGACACTGAGCAGTAATTGGCTATTTCTCATGCAGCAGGTGCCAGGCCACTCATCTGTGGAACAAGGTATTTAAGGCACATTAGCACTAGTAAAAATACTTCTTGATATGGAACAGTTAGATTTTCTGCTCATTTTCACCATGGATGTCAAAACACACAGCTGTGATGTCTAGTGCTCACAGTTCATGCTGTAAGAGTTTAGGCAGGGTGGTCACAGACCTGTGTTCACGCAGTATTTTTAATCAGGTTGAAGTTGGGGTGCCTGGGCACCTTCCTCGTCCTGGCAGACCCACCAGTCCCTCCTCTGAGTTTGCTTTTATGTTTTTTTGTTTGTTTGTTTGTTCTTTGAACACAGCTGGACAATTTTACCAGTTGCAGCTGACGATCAGGAGCTACGGACTCTGTCCCCCAGCGCCCCTGTTCCTGCTCCGCGGGGTGAGGATGTGAGCACCTCATGCAGTCCTCTGGCCCCAGACCTGCTGGAAAAGCAGAAGGGGCATTTCTGTGTGTGCTGGTTATAGATATAAGTGTCAGCAGAGTGTGGGCTGCCGTGGTCCTGCGACACCATGAGTGGGACGCAGTCACTTCTGTTTCATTCTTCCGCAGGTCTTAAAAAAAATTACAAGTTTCTAGTTGAATATTAGTTGAGGGCATCAACAGTATAAATCTAATACTGCTGTGAGCTTAGTAGATGCATAAAGCCAATTCATATCATGTCTCAGCATGAGTTTATATCTTCTAATTAGTACCACCATTTTATAGAGAGCACACGCAATGAAAGTTTGTTTGCCGTGCCAACAGGGACTGGAGCGCATACAGTAGTTGTGCTATAGCAGAGTGATGGTGCCGTATGAGCACAAACGGCTTGTAGCCTGAGCAGTAGGTAACCTGAAAAGAATGGGATTTAATAAGTGAAATGGTGGAGAGTTTTTACAGAGATATAACCATTTTCAAATTAGGCTGGGTGGGGCGCATGATTTCTTTCTTTGCAACTAATTAGAGCTTGGTATGCTTATTAGTGAATTAAAAAAAAAAAAGGTATTAAAATAGAAATGCACTGCATCATATTACTCTGAGTATCGAGAAGCGGAATATTACAATATTCAAATGCTAATCATATCACTTAGCAGATGACTGCAGAAAGTAGTGTATTTGAACTGAGACATAAATTATAAATTGTAAACAGTGCATAGGGGATATGTTATAACTGTGTCTCATTTAAATTAAGGCAGAGAGTTTTCTCTGAAGCAGATTATGTGCCTTCATTAAGTTTTAAAGTCCCCTCTATAATGTTTTATTAAGATGGCTTGGCACAGTGTTTCCCAGACTGGATGTTAGTGATGTGCACTGGTGGAGGCAGCCGCAGCAGCAGCAGTTTGGGTGCCTTGACACGCTCCTGCATTCTGTCCAGCCAAGGGATCACGCTCATACAGTGGTGGCTTTTGTGTCCCGCACCCCTCCCCAAAAATGCTGGTGCCTTTGCTTTCTTTACTTGAAAGCAGCTCCAGAGCATTTACATGATCAATGTTTGTTGCTGGAGGGATAAAGTTTGCTCTTCCATGGACAAGTGAGAACATATTGATCATTTTATTCTATTTGCTATTTCTAAATTCAATATACCTCTGGAGTCGATAAGCGAGATCGAGAGCATATTCTTTTTTGTGTGTGCCTGCTTGTAGCTTGTTCTCAAGATCCAAGATACATTTTTGATTAATCACGAATGCTCTGGGGTCATGGAGAGCAAATGTGTTTGTGGAGTGTCAGCTGATGCTGTCAGATAAATGTCTTAAGCTTAGCCAGGGTTCGTGCCCCAGCTTTAGGCTGTGCCAAATGTCTCCCCTTGTTGAGGAAGATAACAGCTACACTGGAGGCGACTGAGCTGTTTGTTCACAGAAAGGGCTGACCTTGCCACATGGGGCTACACTCAGGTGAAAAAAAAAAAAAAAAAAAAAAAAAAAAAAA
>JAACYP010021433.1:0-13949 GCA_011076525.1 Nettapus auritus | reverse complement strand
ACCGTGGTACTCCATGGGCTGCAGGGGGACAGCCTGCTTCACCATGGGCCTCACCACAGGCCGCAGGGGACTTCTGCTCCGGCGCCTGGAGCACCTCTCCCCCTCCTTCTTCACTGACCTTGGCGCCTGCAAGGCTGTTCCTCACTCGTCTCACCCTTCCAGCTGCTGTGTGATGCAGCGTTTTTTCTTGTCCCTGTCTTAAATATGCTCTCCCAGAGGCGCAAAACAACATCACTTATTGGCTCAGCTCTGGTCAGCAGTGGGGCCCTTACCAAACACGGGGCAGCTTCTAGATCCTTCTCACAGAAGTCACCCCTATGGCCCCCTGCTACCAAAACCTTACCATGTAAACCCACTACAATGGTGGAAATAAATGTTTACACACACAGAGTTTCTGCCTATATTGGCCATGGCCGAGCAAGGCAACCTCATGAGGAGTCCTGTATCACCCCAAACCTTCTCAGAGACATTGAGCTTGGCAATGCACATGGACCAGGACACTATTAAGTTGTTTTGGCAGCCTGGTCTGTTGTGAGGCTACAAATATTTATCCGCTTGGATTGTTATTTTGGTTGCATAAACCTCTTCACAGTATTGGGCAGCCTACCTGTGGCTTCATATTTCCTATAATAAGACTGAGGCAATGCTCAGCCAACTGCATGTATCTGCTTCTGGGGCTGCTTCCAGAGCGAAGTGTCTTAAAGCAAAGGGAGAGGAAAAGACCTTTGCTGAGGCACCAGCTCTGCGAACCTTCACAGCCTGATGGAGGAAGCTCATCATTTCTTTGTTATCACTAAGGATATTTGCATGAAAATAGGATTGCTGTTTTTTAAACGTTCGTCTCTTCCTGCTGCTCATTGCACGCTTGGATGCCAGTGGAGTCCCAAACCATGGCTCTATGGGAAATAAGTGGGACATTATAAAAAGATGGAGAAGATCTGGGATGGGAAGGAAAAGCCTGGAGAAATGTAACAGTTGGGTTTGTGGTTTGCTGCCCAGCTATTCAGGTTGCTAATGTTGTGAAAGGGTGCTGAAAGAGGAAGAATGCACACAGACAATTCAAAAACCCAGTGTTAAGAGGGGCTCAGATCACTCTGAACTTGGGAAAATTACGGATCTGGCTTTGGTCAAAACAAGGTAGGATCTAGTTAAAAATAAGTTGAAACAACAAGCTCCCCCATCCTTTGAATTCATCAGTGTTCAGATTTGTGTCTGAGCCTTAGCAAAGGCTTTGGGCACAGCATCCTTGCTGATCTAACAGGACAAGTTTTTCTCAACATATACTAAGTCCTGTGGGTGAAGGGGTCAGCCCTCAGTACTCTTTCTTAACTGGTGCTCATCTTTCTCATCAGGTCTGTAAGTGAGGAAAAGTCAGCAGTAGCTGCAGTCGAGGAATAAAGGCAAACTTCCTCAGCAATAAATACGAGAGGAATAAAAGCATACAATTACAAGACTTAAGGTCTCATTGTGGCACAGGGAATCCCACTTACTTAAATTTCATGTTTAGCCTTCTACTGTGAAGGACTAAGTTTTTAGCTTATAAATAGAGAAGTGATAGGAGATCGTTTTCTAGTCTGTGATCTACCCTTAATGCCAGTGCCCACTTAGAATCCAGGTAAACTTTTTGTGGAGAATAGAGAGCTAATGTTCAGAATTATATCATTAGGCTTCAGAGTTAACAGGATAACTGATGTGTAGGGTGCAGGGTGTGCAGTTTCCACAACATCTCATAGCTGTAGTTTTGATTGAGATTTTAGCAGATTGTTTCATTCTTATATTATATACTATATGTACAGAGTACAGTTTATATTTACAGGTAAATCAAGGACAAAGCAGCCTTTCTCTCCTGACTGTGGAGGAAGAGTATGAGTCAGGGTGGACATCTGTCCTGATTTACAGCCAAAGCTGTGCTACCTACCCAGGGCACTACCTAATGATGCATCCAAATGGTTTATAAATGCTAATTAACCAATGAGACAGGCTTATGAGTGTCAGATAAGTACCTATGCACTGGGCTAGCGTGCGCTGCAGTGTTGTTGGGAGGGGAAATGAATAAAGGCCATTTCATCTCCAGCTGCCCTGGCTGGTCTCACCTTTAATGCCAATGTGGCAGGGGTCCTTCCTGCTGGCTGGCTGCATGTTGCACAACTCACTCCATTTAAGCTGTTTGCAACAGAAAAATGTTTAAGTAGGATTCAGATATCCCTTGGCAAAGGGAGAGAGGAAAAGAAAAAGGAAAAAAAATAGCCTTTACAAAATATAAAACAGAAGTTGCTGCAGGCAAAGATGCCTTTGAGCGGTCTCAAGCTAAGACTTTCCATTTCCATGTGAAAATGTCTGTCGAAAGGGCAAGCTACATTTACAATGAGCAAAGTTTTATAGCTTACACAGGCATGAGCACCTGCTAGGAAGATGGGGAAAAGATTCAATTTACCTTTGGGTTGCAGTGCTCAGATTCCCATTTAAAAGTCTAAGACCCCTGATTATTTATTGATGTCTTTCTCTTCGTAGCTGTCTGCATTTTACTGGGTTGTGAGATGCAACAGTGTGGCCTAAAGGATTTTTTGAATTAAGTTTCTTTCAAGTCATTTTTCCCCTTCAGGTGTTTAGCCAACGAGGATGAAGTTTGACAGACCTCCTCTCCGTACCGGGGGCTGATATATTTATATATATATTGGCCACCAGTCGAATTAACTGCGCCTGAGCTGTCATTAAACACTAGGTTATGACAGGGTTACTGGATTTTCTACTATTTTATTTAAAGGAGGGGTGGGAGGCAGCTTCAGCAGGAGTAACGCACTAAAACAACCCACGTTTTGCAGCATATATGCTTCAAGTTCCCACAAGGCAGTGACACACAGAATTTAATAGCAAAGTCTCCTTTTGCCTCTCCCAGAAACATAAAAGTGGCAGCTTATACATTCTCTTTAACTTACAGAAGCCAAGGAGACTTTTCCTGAACATACCTAAAAAGATCTTACAGGGCACCTCTGGCAACGAAATGAGTATCTCCCTATTTCAGCAAGAATAATAGAAACTCTAGCTCTTCTCTCTCCACAGTAATACAAGGCACGATAAAGGAAAAGCAAACAAACAAGGAAACTGGTAGTGCAATTAATTTTGGTACTTGTAGTACCCTGGAAAATCAACACAAGCATCCTATATAAGAGTAAAGGAACAAGCACCAATCCCAGTGATGGGCAGGTAAATGAAAACGTAGCTAATTTCATTTGTATAGTTTTCTGGAAAAATCAAAATGGGTTTTAATGGTAAAAAAAAAAAGGGGGTTTAGTGGTAAAAGAACAAGAGCATAAACTCCACTTCTCTGCATTTGATGATAATTTACTAATGTGATAGCAACTATTCCACGTTAGTAGAAACAGAGTTTGACTGGAAAATTATATATATATGAGCTGGACCCAATCCAAAAATTGCCAAAGGATGTGAATCATTCTGGGATTGTGTGCGCCAAAATGGGTGCACCTTTAGTAGGCAGGCAGCAAGAGGCAGAGATGGAATGGTCTTCTCCAGCCACAAAATGTGTTCATCCTCCAGGAGGGATGAACTTTGGGGTGGCTGCCAGGAGCTGCTGGGGATGTGTACTCCTCTGGAGATGGGACCTTGCCTTCCAGCAAGCCGTTAACACTGCCCTTCTCTGTCATGCTGGGCTTGCAGCTGGGGCCTTCAGAGCTAGAGATCTTCAATGAACTTGTGGAGAGGATAGAAATCCTTAGCTGCATAGCTTCAGCATCAGGTGCCAAGGTGGATGTGCATGGTCCAAGGTAGAAGGCTGTTTTACACCATGTCCTCAGCCTTGAGCACCTAGCACAGGAAGGCACTGATCTCAAAATGAGGAATGGGCTGGAGCTGTCAACATCAACCATGGGATTCAAAGAGTTTGCTTTTGGGTCTCACCTCAGCTAAATATGGCTGCCCTGGGCTGGCTGCTAGGAACCCTTTTAGTCAGCAGGAAGAGGCCCTCAGGGCATGTCTCCGACCTATCATGGGCATCTCCAGGGAGTGAATCACAGCTGTGAAGTGCTCGTCCTTCCTAAAGGTGGTTTATGGTAACTTCACAGGTGTCTCCTGCTCCTGACGCTATGGCAGGATGGTAGTGAACATCTCCACCAGAGGACAGCAAAACAAGGCTGGGTGCCAACCCAGTGCAGGTGCACTTACTCCCTTGCTACGGCAACACCCCTCCAGTTCTGTACCATGCAGTCCTCTTCAAAGACAGCAAGCAGCTTTGGAAATTTTTGACCAAACCTCTGTAGAGATCTGTTTAGCTTTTCCAGGGGCAAAGGAGTTTCTGGAGTTACAAGACCTCAGTTGAGTTCCCTGGTTGGTTTTGTTCAGCTGTGAGCATCCAGCACAGCTGGGGCTTTCTGATACATGGACAAGGGGCTTGGAGGAACCTGTTGACGTTGCTGCCAAGCTGCCAAATAGCATTCCAGCAGAGGATATTGATGGACCCCAATGTGAAATTAAGAAGCCATCCAATCCATTTATCAGCATGCTCACCATCACAAAACAAGTGAAGAAATAATAGTTGTCACAGTACAATTAATTATCATAATGCAAACTATTTTGGTAAGTTACAGTCCTGAAAAGGCTGCAGATTACTGCTGTAATCTGATGTTTGATGGAAATGAACATTTGAAGAAGGGAACTGGGTTTTCCCACAGGCTCATGAGCCCCTGGGAGTGGTACAAATGTGGGATGAAAATCATCAGCTCCATGCAGCTGATTTTCTGGTCGGACAAGGATTTCTGTGGGTGGCCAAGCCAAAGGAAGACCACTGGGACAAGGTGAGACCCCACATGGTGTGCTCAGCCCTGCTCTCACCCTTTTACATGGGAGGCGGACCAGATCTGATTAATCCTACCCCAGTCCCAACACGTCGTGCAGGCTGGGTTTAACTATCTCAGTGGCACCAGGGGAGGCAGACGCATGACACAATTGAGCAATGCCAACTCATGTCTGCAAAAGTGATTTTAAAAAGAAGGTTTTACATATGTGATGAGTCCCAGGCCCCTCCAATGCTGCTCGGCTGCTTTCTTCCCTAGATGGGAGGTTAATAGGTATATGCATTAATGTAATGACCTCTTTATTGACACACTTTCATTTCACTTCTCTTTAACCACCATGAGAGTAAAACCCAGAAGAACTGTTCAGAGAAGAGTGACTACATTTAGAAAAGTAAAACAAATACCATTACATGAAGTGCACTAAAACCAGGTAATTAGTAAAATGATGTCATGGACCCTCTATTATTAATAGATGCATGGACAACATTGGTGTTCTCTTACAGATAATTTTGAAGAGGTGTTTACAATCTGAACTGACTCTGAATGCATTTATTTTCCTTATGGCGTATATATTACACGTATGACTGTATCTAAACATAGATTTCACTTGCAAATACATACCAGATCCAGCTGAGAGTGTAAAGATCTGTTTGTACATACATAAAAACTGCATTAATACATCTCAATTATTATATGTGAAGGGCACTTGCTAGTGTAGTAAAATCATGTCTTTTTAAAAATAAAGCCCCCATCTTATTTGAGAAATATATATATGTCATGGGTTTATGGAACACATTCCTCTGTTTCTGAAGCAGAGACAAATCTATTGACTACGTAAAATATTTTGTGGTTGGGGATATATTGGTGGCTATTCTACCTGAATGCCTTCTTGGTTCTTTGTAAAAGCAAGCTGAGCCAAGCAAAAGAAAGGGAAGAAATCAGTGTTGTTAGAAAGTGTATGATTCAGCTGGATGTTGGCTGAATTGTTTTCTCTGAATGAAAGCTCCAGGTTTATTCACTAGATTACAAATCCTTAAACGGTTCCATTTTCCTGCCCTCGTGATCATTGCTATTGATTACTGCATGCTCTTGAATCTATTTTGTGCAGCCCTTGTTTAATATTTAAGAGACATAAGGAGCTGCGTGTTGTAATATTTAAGAGGTTAACTTATTACAGACAGATAAAGAAAAGACACAGCTCCAAATGAGGTGGAACTTTGGCCCATTTTATTGATGTGCTACACTATACATTTAGGGATATACTGCAATGTAGTCCCTTGTTTTAGGACATGGTGAAACACTCAGCTCTAACTGAGCCTTTTTCTCTTTGGTAGAGGCAGGGCCAAGGCACAGCGCTCAGAGGTAACAGTGACCCGACCTGGCATGTTGGTCCTTGTGTCCCCTGTGTGGGGCACTGCCATGCGTTTCAGTTGGCAAGAACCATGCCATTCATGGTTTTCTGTCTAATTCAGACTCTGGGATGAAAACCAGCCGATATCTGGCTTGATGACAAACAACATGCCCTGCTTCAGCACTGGCCATGCAATTGTTTGGTCTGCACCTAGTCCTCTACCTGGTTTTAGTCAAACCCCAAACCATCCAAACTTGCAGAGGCAGGTCAAATCAACACATTTGTCAGTGGGTACTCTTATTTTACATGGCTGCATAAGCTTTTTGTTAGCTGTAAGGGGCTGCCAGGGCCACAGGGCTGATGCTGACCCTCAGCACAGCAGAATTTTGTGACTGTTAATTAATTAATCATCAACAAAAGTTTTTCTGAGCTCCAGAACCTGGTAGTGGGTACCAGCTTTATCAGCTGGGCAGCAAACACTGTTTACCTCCTCTTTGCCCCAGCAAAACACTTGTCATAAGCCTCACAAGTCACTGTGGAGAGAAGCCAGGTAATTAGTATGTGATTAAGGGTAATTAATGTGGAACTATAGGTAGGTTTATAACAGGAAATTGCAGTGCTCAGAGGAAAGGCCCTGCATAGGAATCCTAAAGTGATCATAAATAGAAATAACAGAGCTAATCCATCTTCTTGCCACTGTAATAAACCAAATATCTTTACAAGTGAGCACAGCATGTGTTCTTTCAGGAATAAAAAGGACCTGTAGGTTGATAAAATGTTGAACATCACAGGATGGAATAAATTCCTGGAAAAGTCACGGGGAGGAATAGATCCTTGCAGAGGTTTTCATTTGTGGATCTTGCCCACAGGACAAAGTTTTCCACCACAGCTGCACTGCCAGCCAGAGGTGACTGGTCCCTGCTGCAGGTGTGGGAGGAAGGTGGCCCTGTAGAGACCTCACCACATCTCAGAGCAGTACCTGTACCTTGTATGCAACCCCAAGAGCCAGCATACGAGTTTGGAGGGAGGAACAAGAGGTCAGAAATCACCCCAAGTTCTCTTTTCAAACCCCCAAACCACCTCCTCCCCTCTGCCGGATGAATCAGTGCAATCTGCTCGGCACGTGGCACAGTAGGTGCAATTAGGTTCCATGTCATCCAGGGATAGCCGGCGTCCCGCAGGAGCAAAAGAGATTTGCAGCTAGATAGATCCATGCCTAGTGAGTTATTACCACTCCTTATGTCTGCAGGATCACTCATGAGATAAAAAGTCCATCTCATACAGCGCGCGGATGTGCCTCTAGTGCCACACCTTCCTTCCATGGGCAAGGCAAGCCAACGCTGTTAAGACCATTGCACTGACCTGCCGATACATCCTTGTGTGTATGGGGTTATGCAAATGCTCTCCTTTGCTGGACTCGACCTGCAAACCCCAGGGCCACGGAGATTTGCAGCCATTTCTTCTGCAATCAAGCCCCAGCGTGAATTGTGTCACTCCCACTCCTAAGCAAGACTTGGGGCAGGTCTGGCACCTCGTTTTATTTCCTTGCTGTCCCACAGATGAAGAAACACCAGAAGAAACAACACTTTAACAAAACCATTTGTCCCTATTAAGCTGGAAATGGAAATATACCTTTCCCCCATTGGAAACATAACCAAATGGCACAAGGCTGCAGAGTTTTATTATCTTGGTCTCAACTGAAAATAGTTAGAGGCGCTTCTTTAAGAAAGTTTAAGAGAAGTTCTATAAACCATGTCTATATATAATCCCTTTTGTAAGCATCTAGGAAACTGCAGGACGGAAAGGTTGCCTGCCAGACCTCAGAAAGCAAATACTAATTCAGCAGTCTAGTCACTCTGTCAAACATTTAGTGTATCAGGGTTGATTGTTCCCTGGTAGGTATAGCTCTGGTATATCCGCCAGGCCTTTTGTCATGTTAACTGCAACCGATCAATGGATTGAGGTCAGGACTTCTGATGTAGGTGCAAGCTTAGAGGGAAAAAAGTCTCAAAGATTCATTTTTTCTCGTCTGGTAGCACTCCGGTCACTTATTTTTTCTCAGTTAGCCTCTGCTGCTCTAAAGTGGATATTGATCAGTGCTTTAATGCAAACCTGTCAAATTAATTTTGCAGAGCTGGGATATGACTGGCCTAAAATTGCTTCTGCATCTGTTCTCTGCAGCAAGCCTATGAATTTTAATCATGACCAGAATGGGCTGTTGGCTTTTTTTGTTAGAAACTTGAATAGGAAAGGTTTAAACTGTAAATGCCATGAAATGATGCTGTTTTGTTCTTTTCAGAAACTCATGTGGCTGAGGTCAAAGAAATTATTATGTCTGTGCATTCTTGTCAGATGCTTGGGGAGCTGTGCAGGGGTTTCTTCTTTTGCAAAGCAAAGCAAAGGTATGTAGTGAGCTTGTTAAACATTCCCGGGCCAATGAAGGAACAGCAGGCTTCGTGTCTCCTGCAATGCCAGATGCATTAGTATTAATGTACAATTTCCTCTCCAGCCCCCACTCTATGATCTGATTATTCCTGATAACTTTATCTCACAGGGTGGAGAGGGAGCAAAATAGTGGTTGTGGGGGGGGGTAGAATTTATTTCTTTAGTACAAATTAAAAAGAAACAAATTCAGATCATCCTTCACACCATCACGGGGCTAGCGTGACTGTCACAGAAGAGCAGTGTCCTTATGGACCAGGGGAAATGCAGATGGCTGCAGAGGTTTTTCTTCATCATGCAAAGGAGGATATTTTCCTGCTCTTCATAAATTGAGACTGACTGCAGGCAGAGCTCTCTCCTGTAATGTGGACATTGTGCAAAGTAAATAATGCTTTTTAATCTTTGCTCTGCACAGACAAGAATTACTCATACCAATAAATAAATAAATAAATAAGAGGTGCCGAGTTCAATCTGCTCTGGAACATCTGCGTCAGGCAGGATCCATCCTTTGAAATCCAGTGGCAGACAGTGGCAATGACTGTAACACTTTGATTTTGTGCTGGCCCTGTTGTCAGATGAAGTGAAAGCATTCAGAGTATTAATTATTAAGTGCCGTGTGATCTCTGGGAGGTGGTGAAGAATCTGAAGCTGATTTTAGAGCAGGAAAAGCTGACACTTGAGGCGGGAGTTGGAGCAAACCCACATCCCGTGGTGCTGGAGCAGCCTGGGAACAATCCCAAGGGCAGGTCCTGGATCTCAGCTGAAGGAATAGCTGCAAACAGCTGACATCCAAGACCTTACACCTCTCCAGCTATTTCAGAAGACAATTTGTAACTACTGCCAGAAATGTCAGCCAACAAAAAGATCTATGCTTTTCCCTGCCGAAATAACTGGCAAAACTTGCATTAGCCACAGCAGTTCAGAACTGGAGGAGAAGGGCTGATCAGGAGAACTCTTGGCTTGGTCTTCTGCCCCGTGCAACCACTCCCTGGTGCCCAGCAGAGTCTGGAGCTGCATCTTTTATGAGTTTGCTGGTGGCCAAGTGCCCTATCGATGCTGTTTGCAGAAAAGATGACTTTATGAAGACTATCAAATTTGGGGTTCAGTTCTTCTGTCATTCCTCTTTCCTTCACAGCTGATTAAAGGGAATCACACAGTTCTTATGTGCAGCTTTGCAATACTTCCGAGCTTGAGCTAGGTCCAGGGCTCAAACAAGGACAACTGAATATCAAGGGTGTTGGTGGGAAAAGGGGAGGACCTTTGGCATTTCCATCTGAAAGTATCTATGAGCAGTTTGCAGCAATGCATCACAGTACACGAGCACCTTTGGAAGCCAGGTCAGCTCCCACAAAGCCAAAACTGCACTTTTTTTGTATCTGAGTCATCTTTCCTCATATTGTCTTGGGTGTCTCTGTAGGTTGATGAGTGGACACCCCTGAGGTCCAGAGTCTGAAGCTTTAACTAACTCAGTCACAGACAGGATTCCCCTCTAGAGACCTTCACCATTTCCTACGTCAGAGATACAAACAAGACATCAAATCCTTTGCTACTCTCTGCCATGATTGGATTCCAAGCTCGTTAGATGACTTGGGTGTGCTGGCTGCACCTCACCCTTGGTGTTTCCCACAAGGTCATCATTTGGGAAGGCAGTTTAAATGGTCCCTACTGCTAATCACCCAAAGTATAACAGCTGTTGGTGTCATTAAAGAAACTACTAACACCACACATTTTATACAGGAGGATATTCCATGTTGGAGGGAATGAAATTAGAGTTAGATGGCGCCTTTGGTAATATCAGTTCCATGAGCTCAGGAGAAAGCAGTTCACCTGCAATGATTTATAAAACATTTCCAAAGGTAAATTATGGGGTACAAGAAAGCAAAAAGGACAATTGCAGTAGCAATCCCATGAGTAGTTCTAATGTGGTCTCAGACAGGGAAGCCAACCAGACTGGGCTGAGCCCAATAGCTGGGCTGGTTGTAATGCAAAGTCAGGAGAGAGCACCTAAGAGTCTGGCTTGCTTGGTGCACCCTTGCTTTCCACATCTACTGTCCTTCAACAAATATTAATTTCAGCAAAGTCCAATAACCACCATAAAAAATAAATAAATAAATAAATAAAATAAAATAAAGACATTTTACTCTTTCGCTTTGCTGCTATTGTCCCCTAATTACTATTCTGCTTAAAATGTTTGGGTCGTGGTTGCCTCAAGGCTTCCAATGACCTAATTGCAAGCCTAGGGCAAACCAATATCTACAGTACTTATGGATAGAGGAGATATGAGTCTTAATTTACCATCTTTTGTAAACTCAGAGATGCTCAGAATAAAGTCACTGGAAGAGATTATATTTAGGATCATGCTGATGAGTGTACAGAGCTAGAAAATCTCTCTACCTAGTGCTGGAATTCTCACTGTACATGTGATAATAATACTAATGCTGCTTTACAGATACGTGGCTCACATGAAACACCTAAATGTTTCATTAGCTTTCACTTGACATCTAGTTTGAACACAGGTCTCCAGAGATGAGCCCTCACTAAGCCATGCAGATGAAAAGATGGACAGGAGATGCTAAGGGTCTCACCTTACTCAGTGCACAGTCCATCTCATGGGTGGTCTGTGGGGAAAACTAGTTGCTTTGTATAATACAAATGGCTTTTTGTACATCAAAGAGAGAGATTAAAGACTGTAGTGATGTTCTGGCTCCTCTGATGTTAGTGGCAAATTTTCCATGGGCTTCCCAGGAGGTGAGATTTCAACCCCAGGCTCCGACTTGTTATATCTAAATAGAGACTGTGACCCACACTCTTCCCAGGATGCTCAACAAGGTTTAGACAAATGATGGTCTCAGAGTTGTTGGATAGTACAGATAAAGGAGAAACTTCTGTTCAGGTCAAATCCAAAGATGTTTTTTCCTATGTTTTTAATTAAAGGGAAGAAAAGAACTTTAGGTTAAGTCAAGACAGATTATTTTAGTCAGCCCAAAACAGTGTGTTCATTTCAGATTTTATTTAATCATTGTGAAATCTTTAGGGCTTTGTTAAGAAATACATTAAAAAACACTTTTAAAATGAAAAACATAAATTTTTTCTAACTGTTTGCTTGGGCTCTTTTTATTCTTTGTATGTGTAGTGCAGTTTTGCCTGACAGTCTCAGTCCCTTCAGTAAAACTATAGATATATTTTTTTTTGATCAAATATATCTGTCCCAGCTATATACCTGATTTATTTCCAAGTAGCAAAGGTTCATTTTTTTAGTTCTAGAAGATGAAACTTCATTCCCCTGGCCACTTCAGCAAGAGGAAGGCTTTAAAAGGTAGTTGATTCCAGGAGGGATAAAGGTGGGAATTACTTACCCTTCTTTATTGGATCTTAAAGGAGTGTATAAGAATTTCCAGTAACAAAGAGATCGACAGACTACTTGGCTTTTAGGAAATGGATTTGCAATTCTATAACAATACACATTTATTTTAAGTTCTCTGTCCTTGGCATATATCTTCATCTTACCTCATTTGCAGACATCTGTGGGTTTCTATTGTTCAGTTACGTATTGACCCTTGGAAAAGCTTGGTGTTTTAGTCAAACATCAAGCATGCAGAGGCTGAGTGCAGTGACATTATCAGCACTGTTGTCTGAAGCCACACAAGTAAAGGGCTCTTACCCTAGAGGGACAGATGTGGTTTGCTGGGGTAAAGGTGATTCATGTCTGTGCATCTGCAAATGCTGCTTCTCCATCCATCAGAGAGCATGGTAGCGTTGAGGAAAGATGTGGAGTGGACAGAAATGTCACTGTGGACCTCCAAAATCCATCCTAGGCTACTGGAGTGAGGGAGAGTACTAAGAATAACATTATGCTTCTGCACAAAAGCCATTGTCCTTGGGTGCAGGACAGGGATGACATTAGAGGAGCGCAGATGCTACTTCCAAGTCAGAAGTGACTTTCTGTAGCTGGAGAAGGCTTTAAGAGAAAGTGCAAATAATTTCTTCAACAGAAGCCCTGTTCTGTTTCATAGCCAAAAAGAAAAATGGGTGCTACTCTCTGCAAGCAAGCACAAAGTTAGCCATTGCCCTTCAAACCCCAGTGATTTCATCTAGTCACAGCACTCTAACATGAAGCAGAGCTGAGGCACGGCTCGCCCTGCTCTGTAGGTGGCACAGTGTGCACAGGATGGCACTGATGGATTCAGCTTCTTAGGGGCCAGATCCATGTATTAACTGGCATTGGAGTAGCACTGGGGGCTGTCAGCAGCCCCAGCTACCAGCGCAAAGGATATAATTGTATTGTAAATGCTGTGTGCGTTGGTGATGGATAAGCACATCTCTGCAGCCTGACTGCTGGGATGTACGGGGCAGGCGATCCTCTAATTCGCCACCAAGAGGGTCTCTTGCACTAAACAGCCTCTCTTAAATCACAGCATTCAATCCTGCTGAAGGTGGGAGTTGGGAGGGGAGAGCTGGGAAAAAAAAAAATAAAAAAAGTAAGACGATAAAAAAATCAATAGTGCTTCCCTATAAAATAAATTGAGATTTGCGGAATTCACTTCCACTTGACGTCAGACGTGCCAATTCGGCAAATTCATTTAAGGCCAAATTGAGAACTGGTCCTGAAGTCTGTTTTGCTGGACTGTAGCACAGCTCACTCATGGGGGCTTTGGTCGTAATTGTACGTAAAGCACGTTGAAGCATTGTGCTGCGAGTGCCATGAACAGCAGCTCCAGCTCTCACCTTGTGCCGCGGCGGGGAGTGCACGGTGCTGTGTGCTGCCTTGCACAGATGGCTGCTGCAGTGCTGTGAGGCAGGGAAACATGGCCAGGCTCCTGCTGGCCTCGCTTGGCTTCTCTCCACACCTGAAGTCCATCAGTGGTCAGTGTCCTGCACTCCTTGGAGGGAGCAGATGGTAGCCATGATGGTTTCTGTCCAAAACGAGCTCCAGAGGAGCAGTTTGTGTGCTCGTGGAAGTGGTCTGTAAGCTCCTGGCCTTTGGCTGCTGTAGTGGGTTTATGTGGCAAGGTGTTGGTAGCAGGGGGCCATAGGGGTGGCTGCTGTGAGAAGGATCTAGAAGCTGCCCCATGTTTGGTAAGGGCCCCACTGCTGACCAGAGCTGAGCCAATAAGTGATGTTGCTTTGCGCCTCTGGGAGAGCATATTTAAGACAGGGACAAGAAAAAACGCTGCATCACACAGCAGCTGGGAGGGTGAGAGGAGTGAGGAACAGCCTTGCAGGCGCCAAGGTCAGTGAAGAAGGAGGGGGAGAGGTGCTCCAGGCGCCGGAGCAGAAGTCCCCTGCGGCCTGTGGTGAGGACCATGGTGAAGCAGGCTGTCCCCCTGCAGCCCATGGAGTACCACGGT
>JAACYP010021386.1:0-10261 GCA_011076525.1 Nettapus auritus | reverse complement strand
GAGTCCAACCTCTGACCTAACACTAACAGTCCCCACTAAACCATATCCCTAAGCTCTACATCTAAACGTCTTTTAAAGACCTCCAGGGATGGTGACTCCACCACCTCCCTGGGCAGCGCGTTCCAATGTCTAACAACCCTTTTGGTAAAGAAGTTCTTCCTAAGATCCAACCTAAAATTCCCCTGGCGCAACTTAAG
The DNA here is from genome assembly GCA_011076525.1 of Nettapus auritus. Lineage (NCBI taxonomy): Eukaryota > Metazoa > Chordata > Aves > Anseriformes > Anatidae > Nettapus > Nettapus auritus. The sequence goes on along the minus strand of JAACYP010021386.1, from coordinate 10,064 downwards.
CCCATTCCCCCTCGTCCTGTCACCAGGCACGTGGGAGAACAGACCAACCCCCACCTCGCTACAGCCTCCTTTCAGGTAGCTGCAGAGAGCGATAAGGTCACCCCTGAGCCTCCTCTTCTCCAGGCTGAACAATCCCAGCTCCCTCAGCCGCTCCTCGTAGGGCTTGTTCTCCAGGCCCCTCACCAGCTTCGTCACCCTTCTCTGGACTTTTAAAAGCAAGGTATTTAGGTGCAGCCCAACATCAAGACTTGCCTGTATATTTTAGTTATCTTACTATTTTATTCTAATCGGCTTAATTCTTCAGTGCTACAGTCAAGCTACACGCAGGGTTCCTTCTGTGCTTTATATTGTTAGTCTTGGGCCAAACGTTACTTGTTTACTGCAATACCAAATATCATTTTCCTACATCTATCACTCCTGTTAACATTGCTTGCTTGTCACTCACTGTTTTCCTTCCTTTTTTTTTTTTTCTTTATACTAAAATATCCCATCAAGTACATTTGAGTGTCTGTTTGGAGCAGGTACTCTTCTGTACTGTAGCTGATGTAGCTCTTTTAAAATATTTATAAAGACTATAAAATTGGGTTAATTTTTTCATTTTTGCTATTCTTTTTAGCATCAGTGAAGCCCATGAATTTCATGAAAGTCTGCAGAAGAACACTTGGCTCAATGCCTTTGACTTTCAGCTTTTAAGAGCCATTCTTTATTTCAGGCATAATGATTAAACCAAAAGAGACTGATTGCACAGAACTCATCAGAAACTGAAAAATACAGATCAGCTGGTGCCATAGCTCACAAAAGAATTAAAAGACAACATTGCATGACCCAAAGCATTTCACCATCTGTACTTTGCAACACATGGAAGAGCACACTGAAGCGATAAAAGGGATACAAAGGAGAAAGAATAAAAGGCATGTTAGCTGTGGCTCAGCTGGAAAAGAATATTGCTAGTAGCAATAGGCTCTGAGATCAAATGATGAATTTGCTTTTTTAGAAAATCAAATAGAAGGTATGAACACAGTAATACTTATTTAGCTGTCAGAGTTTTCAAAAACCTGCTTAGCCAGCTGGCTTGCTCATTTTGAAAAAAATAAAAAAAATCTAATTTGAGGTCCTGCTCCTATAATTAATTTTATGATGTCCTAAGATTTTCATCTGGTTAAAAACTTAGAAGCTATGCAAGCTGTGCAAGCCCCAGTAAAATGGGTTTGTCCCAAACCTAAAAACCAGCTTGTGCATTTTAAAGTTCCAGATCTGTTAGAAGGAAAGTCATGTGAACAAGGTTTATTTCCATCAGCACACTGTATATGAAACTCCCTCTTCTCAAAACCTCTTCTTGAAGAGTAATCAAAAAAGTAATCCAACAGTGTGCCAGGATTTTTATTTATTCTCCTGACAGAGGAACTGTCTTCTGCTTGGATCCTTCTGAAGATCTAGTGGGAATTTAGAGCTGAACTGGTATTCTGTCAGACTTTGCACATTTGGGTGAAAAGGTAGAAATGCAAGAGAATTAGGCTGATGAAAGACTTTCACTCTTGGTGGAACTTCTGACCCTTTCTTATCTTTCCTTGGATGACCTCTGGATTGGAGCTCTCACTGATGTCATTCAAGTCAAAAAGCCTTGAACTATTGTCTCCTCAAATGTCATCATTACCCTGGGCTGATGTTTGAAAGTTCCTTATGTCTTAAAAACCATGCAGAAAAGTATCCTGCTCTTTGGAAATGCTGTATGTTGATATATGTAACATGGACATATGTCAGGTTAGTATATATAGCAGGTTAGCATATACATTTCACCACTGCACTGGAGGGTGGAGAGGGAACAAGTCCCCACCAACAGCCTCACAACTTACTGGCATTAAAGAGATCTGTTCTCTGTCAGTACTAAATTGGCATCTGAGGGTTCATGGTCTGTTCTCAGGATTGGGAGTTCACAAAAAATAATGTGGTTGAAAATATGATATATAATGTGTATACAGAAATACAATAATAATAAAAAACATCATCATATATATACATATATATAAAATATCATCAACATATATATATAACCCTGCAAAGACTTCTGTAATGAGTTTTAAAAATTGAAAGCAAGAAAAAAAAAGGAATATTAAATTAAAATCAAGACAAAATTTATGTCAGTGTTCAATTATATTGAGTTAACTCTCAAAATCATTAGCCTTTAAAACTTCAAATGTAATAAGATTTATCCATTTAACGTTAATTCTAACTACTTATAAATCACACCTTAACTTATTTACTAAAGGATGCTGCATATTTAAGCTGAAGCTAGTTAAATGTTTGACTACTGTAACCAAATTATCTTGTTTGAAACAAGATCTCAAAGTCAAAAATGAGATTTCCCACTTTGTAATCACTTCTTCTAAAGTCATTAATCTTTTATGCCTCCCTATAAGACAGTATACTTCAGAATTTAAGTGAACAATTAGAAGTATGGCAACTTTTGTTTAGCAGAAATTATCTATATTTTCCAGTTTCTCAAGAATTTTAAAGCTAGACCAAATTTTAGGAAACAGTATTCTGAGGCAATGCTTTCAGCTGTATACACTTGGTTAATTTTTTTTTCCTTTAAAGTTGTTCTGTGCAATGAACCAAAGGGAATGCTATTTCAGGTACTTCTTGTATTATTGCATAAAGGGCAATTAAAACAACAACAACAACAACAAATATATAGAATAAGAAATACAGATGGGAATGTTTATTATTCTTATTTTACAATAGGCCTTCTTGATTCTACATATGATCACAGGAGTACTAGACCTGTCTTCAGACTGACTTTTCTTGTAAGTCAGCTTGTGGCAGAATCCAGGTCTATCACATTCTGGGTCTTTTTCAACTCAAAAAATGCTAAGTTTGATGATGTTTCCCTAGGTCAAGTCAACAGCCGTCTTTCAGTTGGAGAAAATTTCCAAATTCTTAGTTTCTTTACTGCTTTTGAAAAAACAAACAAACAAACAAAACAAAACAACCAAGCAACAACCATATTTCATACAAACCAATTTATCTTCATGGTTTCAAATCACATTTGGCAGAAGATAGACTAAATTTGATTTGTAGCTCTTTCTTGGTATCCTGCTGCCAATACTTCTGTAGTTAGTGTGTTAGTGTCTAGTGTTTCCTCTCAGCTCATCTGTTAATTTTCTTGTGCAGAGAAATATGTTTCAAGACAATAATGAAAATAAAATTAAAAAAAAATCAACCAAACAAAAAAGCAAAACAAACAAACCCAAAAACAAAACCCCAAACCCCTTTCATTCACTGGTCCCATTATACAGGATAGAGTCCACTTCTGGATGATGGCTTTATGAAGGAACCTAATTCATTTTTCTTAATTTAGCCGTCCAATCAGTTATCTGCAAGAAAGTACAGTGATTGTTAAATGCCACTAGTTTGCAGGTTCGTCTTTGTCAGAGCCCGGATATTCAGTGGGCAGCTTGCAGAGGTTTAACTTACTGCTTCTGTGGAAGCAGTTAAGATTACTGGCAGAGCTTTAGTTCCTTTCCGTTGTTCCAGTCTAATCAGATTAGTCATTTTTGGTGTGGAAGAAAAGTTAACTGCTTTTGAACGAGATGGAAGATAAAGACTGCCACCTACTGCATCCTGCTAGAAAACACAGACTACATACAACAACATAGAACATGCTGGCAATCCCGCAACGGATCAACATAAGCAAACATGGCAGAACTTTCTCTTCTAAGAGATGTTTAAAGCACTGAAAAATAATGCTTTTCTTTTGGTTGTCCTGAATCCAGTGCTCCAGCTGCCTCTGCCATTTTCGCAGTAAGAACGGTTTGGTTTCCTTGCTGTGTATCAGTTCTTAACTGAGTGGGACAGGCCAATTACAGTGAACATGATTCCAAATTATAAATAATAATGAAACATGTCTTTTCCTATATTACCTATATTACTGGATATTGGTATCAACAAATCAAAGACATAGCAGGTATAAAGTACCTTTGTGAGATATTTAATGACAATATGTATTTACTTCTTTTTTTAGGGTAAACATATGTACATTTGTTCTTTTATTCATTTACAATGAAAGGAAAAACAAACAAACAAACAAACAAACAAACAAAACACATCTTTTTTCATCCTTGTCTGAATATTCATCTTCACCTTGTGGGGCATTGTCTTGTATGCATATAAAACTCTCAAAGCTGATTGAAGTCATAAGGATGCTGATGAGAAAGTGGGTGGATATTGTGAAAACTTTGACCTAAGGCTATTAAAAATGTATCAGACAACTCACTGTAATGAAAGAAACACAATTTCACTGGCACTTATGGGAGACAAGATGACCTGATTACATATTTTTAATCTCTTTATCATACTATAGTACAATCAAGATTCTTGACCATTTGTCCAATAATGATGGAAACTATCATGACATTTTTCATAAAAATGACAGCAAGAGCATGAACAAATAAAAGAATAATCTGGTATCACCAAATAATAACGCGTTATTCAACTTTTGCTGTTGGATACTAATGAACCTTGACTGCTTGTCACTCTAATCTACAGTCAGGATCTTTTAGAGTTTCCTGGCAGAACAAGGGCTGGCCACAGGGTTATGGTTTTTAGTGATTTATTAGTACATAAAAACAAACAAACCAACAAAAAACAATCACCATAGCTTATTATCTACAATTTCTTAAGTATTTCTTTTAGGTACTTAAAGTAGCTTGTAGTTGCACAGAATTTCCAGCATTCTCAGCTACATGTACTTTTGTCACCTGGACCCTCTGCAGATTGGGTAAAAACCTTATAAATCAGTACATGATCCAGTCATACTGTATCCCCCAGACTCAGGCTTTACATAAAAGAATGAGTTACTCACTCCATCCTGGGACAGAAGAAGATAAAAACTGTGGAGGTATCCTTGGCAACTGGGTCTTGCCATCCAGGAGTAATTCCTGTCTAAGGACCACTTAGGGCTGGTGGCTACTGGAATTTATGGACAGAGCTTCCTGTGTTGTTTGGCTTCCCTGTTCCAATGTTCACCATCCCCTGGCAGACCATCACCTGGGTTTAGATATGGCAGATGGGCTTTGCCACCCTGTCAGTGGGTGCCCCATATCTGTTCTGGGTGACCCAGTGCTTGAGTCTCTATGACACTGCTGTCCCCCCCTATCACCTCAACAATAGGTGTCCCCACACTCTGGGGCCAGAGAAGGGGAGAGGAAGAGGGGCACAGGTATACATTAACAGCCTGCTTACATATTTTCGGTATTTGTCTTATTGATGGTTATGCTAACCATGTTAGCAGGGGCCAGGAGAGGGGCATACTGGGCACACTGCTCTGAACCGGCTGGGAGACCAGAACGTGGACCTCTGAGATTTGATGCTTGAGCAGAGTTGCAATGTGCTGTTCCATCACTGTGACTATGCATATCCCCACAGGTATCCTTCAGTTCACACATGCAGCCTCCCTATTCAATCCTGACACTTTTTTTTTTTTTTTTTTTTTTTTTTTTTTTTTTTTTTTTTTGAGGAAAAGGACCTATTGGCTGGAAGGAACACTGGATAGGTATGATTTTTCATGAAAAAGACCAGTGTTATACACAATAAGTTTTCCTCTATATTTAATACAAAATGTCAAGAATAAATATAATCAAAATAAATACCAAATGTGAATTCTCAACTCTGAAGTTGTACACATGAGGTGGTGGCAGTGGCTGGTGAGTGCTCAGGACACCATGGGTCATGTCCCTCTGGGAGTAATTCCAGACTAACTACACTCCTACTTCGTAACGGTTTACATTTGAAGGCCCTGAATTGGGATCTGCAAAGTTTGGATCAATGGCAGAGGCCAATGGGATGAGGTTCAACATGGTTAAGTGTCAGGTCCTGCACTTTACAGAATCACAGAATCATCAAGGTTGGAAGAGACCTCCAAGATCACTGAGTCCAACCTCTGACCTAACACTAACAAGTCCTCCACTAAACCATATCACTAAGCTCTACATCTAAATGTCTTGTAAAGACCTCCAGGGATGGTGACTCAACCACATCCCTGGGCAGCCCATTCCAAAGTCTAACAACCCTTTCAGTAAAGAAGTTCTTCCCCATATCCAACCTAACCTCCCTTGGTGCAACTTTAGCCTGTTCCCCCTCATCCTATCACCAGGCATGTGGGAGAACAGACCAACGTTCACCTCACGAAAGCTTTAAGGTACCTATAGAGAGTGATGAGGTCGCCCCTGAGCCTCCTCCTCTCCAGGCTAAACAACCCCAGCTCCCTCAGCTGCTCCTTGTAAGACTTGTTCCCCAGACCCCTCACCAGCTTTGTTGCCCTTCTCTTGGCACACTCGAGCACCTCCATGTCCTTCTTGTAGTGAGGGGCCCAAAACTGAACACAGTACTCGAGGTGCGGCCTCACCAGAGCCCTGAGTACAGGGGGACAATCGCTTCTCTAGTCCTGCTGGCCACACTGTTTCTTACAAAGCCAGGATGCTATTGGCCTTCTTGGCCACCTGAGCACACTGCTGGCTCATAGTTGCTGGCTCATTAGATGTGTCACAACAACCCCAGGCAATGCTACGAGCTTGGGGGAGAGTGGCTGGAAAGCTGTGCAGTGGAAAAGGATCTGGGGGTGTCGGAAGATGCTTGCCTGAACATGAGCTGGCAGTGTGCCCAGGTGGCCAAGAAGGCCAATGGCATCCTGGCTTGTATCAGGAATAGTGTAGCCAGCAGGACCAGGGAGGTGACCGTCCCCCTGTACTCAGCTCTGGAGAGGCTGCACCTCGAGTACTGTGTACATTTTGGGGCCCCTCACAACAAGAAAGACATTGAGGCGTCAAGGCACACAACAATCATTGAATCCAACCCCTGCCTCTACACAGGTCTACCCAAAAATTCAGACCATATGTCTAAGAGCATAGTCCAAATGCTTCTTAAACTCCAACAGGCTTAGTGCTGTGACTACATCCCTGGGGAGCCTGTTCCACTGCGTGACCACCCTCTTGGTAAAGAACCTTTTCCTGACAACAACCTGAACCTCCCCTGGCGCAGGTTGACTCCATTCCCTTGGGCCCTGATGAACCAGTGTTTATCAGCTACAAAGTTCCATTCATAAAATTTTTCCAGAACACTAAGAGATATAAGCTTACATATTGCTTTCAAGATGAAGACACCATGACAAAAATAGAAAATTGACAAAAGATACATTGTTCAGGAAAACTTATATATTCCCTCTGTAGCCAACACAGCATATATTACACTATTGAATCGCACACTATTAATTAAGCATACAGTCTGCAGAAAGTTTCAGCCAGGATTACACCCAAACAGCCAACTTTCACGTTCGTACTTACAGCTCAATGTAGTGTAATAGCAGCGGCAGCAACCCGCACTCTCTAGACAATGGAATCAGGAGCATGGCAAAATCAGCTCTTCTGCCTTGGGCTTGAAGCACTTTACTTCCTGGTGTTTGCTGCCATCTCATGTCTGTTAGGAAGCATTGCAGTGGAATTCTACCAGAGAACTTTTCTGAGTCAAAACCGGCCGTGTCTTTAGAAAGCTGTGCTACTGACATATTAAGCAAACACATTGCTTACAATTCTGAAAAGGTTTCCTGGTATTGTTCCTGCATAGTGTAGAAGTAACCTACATTCAGGAACAAAAAAGGTGTATTCTGAACTAGTTGTGTGGAATGCTGTGCTGTGCCAGTTCTGAGCTTCCCAGCAGGTGAAAGACATTGGCATATTTGGACAAGTCCTGAGGAAGGCTGCAAGATCATCCAGGGACGAAGAATATGACGTGAGGAGAGACTGAGGGGGCTTGGTGTGTTCAGCCTGAAGAGGACAAGGCTTTGGAGTGATGTCTGCACGTGGACAGCAGTCCACCTTTGCCTAGAGAGAGCACAGGAAAGGCGGAGCTATGCTCTCCTTGGAAATGCACAGTGATAGGCCAAGACAAACAATACAGGAATTTCGGATTATATTTTGAAAAAAAAAAAAAAAAAAAAAATCCCCATGAGAATGGGTCCCAGAGAAGTCATGGAAGAGAAGCTTGTAACTTCCTTGAGTAGAAAATTACTCAAACAGAAGTGGCTTCCAGCATCAGCCAGATGGGGTGGAAGATGAGTACTGTGTACGCTATCATACAGCAGAAAGGCCACTTTTGTGGTTTAATTTCCTGAAACATCTTTTTGGTAGCATAATTAACTCTTACACTCATAAATGAGATGGTTGACCCAGAAATTCAGGTCTTTGTACTAAGTCCAAAGGGCTAGAGAAGCCTATAGTATGATTTCAGAAGCTTGCGCTGCCTAGATATTGAGCTCACAACTTAAAACAAAAGGAAGGGAAATTAGGAGGTTCATCCTTTATTTCTCAGTGTCTGTGGTCACACAACTAATGTTTTTGTTGCTAGCCAACACTAACCTAAGTGCACAGCCCAAAACATGAAAGGCAGGAAGAAAGTGCAGAAAAGATTGCTTAAACCTCAGTAAGATAAAAAAATATTCCTCATGCCCTAGAACGTCAGCAAGCTCATGGGTACTTTAAGATGAGTCCATTAATGAAGGTGAGCTGGAAATTTATAATTTCAAGTTGGAAATGGGAAAAATTTCACCTCAGAAAGAGTAGTCAGGCACTGGAAGGGGTTGCCCAGAGAGGTGTGGAGTCACAGTCCCTGGGGGTGTTTAAGGAAAGGTTGGACGTGGTGCTTAGGGACATGGCTTAGTGGGTGACAGTGGTGGTGGGGTGATAGTTGGACCAGGTGATGGTGGAGGTCTTTTCCAAACTTATTGATTCTGTGAAAGAACTTTGCCGCTTTAACAAAGGTAAGACACTGATCTAGAGACCACGCACGGCTATGTAACTTTTGAAGAAGGCCAGCGTCCTTCTTCAGAGGTATTTATATTCTTTGGTAAGGCTGTCAGAGACACGGCGGGGGGGAGGGGTAAGGGGGGGGTAAGAACCACGTGACCCAGCCGGGCCCCGGGGGCGGCACCGCTGCCGGTGACGTAACACCGGCCTCCGTCACGTGCTCCCCCCCTCTGGGCCTCCGCTCTTCCACTCCCCCCCTCCCCTCTGGGCGTGCGAGGGCCGCGCGCATGCGCACGGCGCAGCTGTCATCCGCGCACGGAACGAGAAGTCCCGGGCGGGGAGGGGAGGAGCGGAGCGGCCGGGGAGGAGGGGGGGCGGAGGAGCGCCGCGTCGGTGCGTGCGTCCGTCCGTCCGTCCGTCCGGCGGCAGCAGCGGGACCCGCACCGCGCCGCGCCCGTCGCACCGCTCCCACCGCCGTCGCGGACAGGTGCGGGGGCGCTGCGGGGCGGGCGGCGGCTCCGGGGCGGGGTCCACGCGCGGCTCAGGGGGGCTGGGGGCCGGGGGCGGGCCGCGGCGGAGCGGGCCGGGCAGGCGGGGATGGGCAGGTGGCGGTGGGAGGAGGAGGAGCAGGAGCAGGAGCAGGGCTGGCGGTGTGGGGCTGGGGGGCTCGGGGCGGGCCGGCAGGGGAAGGGCCGGCAGTGGCGCCGCGGGGCTGCTGCGCTTCATTCATCTCTCCGCGCAGCGGGGGGGCCCGGCCGCCGCGCGACGTCGGGGCGACCCCGGAGGGAGCGAGGCTCGCGTTCCGCAGCACCTGACAGCCCGCCGGCAGCCCGCCGCGTCCCGGCACCGCGGCTCGTGCCTCCCCCGAGCCTGCCCCTGGCTGGGAGCCCCGAGTGGGAAGTGCGCGCGGAGAGTTGCTTCTCCCGGGGCGGCTGCGCGTCTCGGTGCGGAGAGCTGGCCTCGTGCCTTTGTTTCTGAAATGAAGGCGAAAATCGGTGCCTTTGCCGTTTAAAAATCTCCAGCTGACGCCGAGAATGAGCAGCGTGTGTTTTCGGCGTCGTTAAACTGCAGGTTTACACCTTCCCCCCCCCCCGCCCACCCCCTTCCGAGACATTAGTGACAGCAGCAACAGAAGTTTCCTGGTGGTTACTGAAATAGCAGTTTTTAAGCCAGAACACCTCGCATAAGAAAAAATTAACAGCAGCCTAATGCAGGATGTTTTTTTTTTTGTTACCCTACAGTGTCTTCGTGGTTACCTTTTTAATGAAC
>JAACYP010021246.1:0-11903 GCA_011076525.1 Nettapus auritus | reverse complement strand
GGGCCTGGTGGACAACAGATCAGCCATGAGCCAGCAGTGTGCCCTGGTGGCCAAGAAGGCCAATGGCATCCTGGCATGCATTAAAAGCAGTGTGGCCAGCAGGTCAAGGGAGGTGATCCTCCCCCTCTACTCTGCCCTGGTCAGGCCTCACCTGGAGTACTGTGTCCAGCTCTGGGCTCCCCACTACAAAAAAAGACAGGGATTTCCTGGAAAGAGTCCATTGGAGGGCCACAAAGATGACATGGGGCCTGGAACATCTCACCTGTAAGGAAAAGCTGAGAGATGTGGGTTGTTCAGCCTTGATAAAAGAAGACTGAGAGAGGATCTCATCAATGTTTATAAATATCTTAAGTGTGGGAGACAGAGGGATTTGGCCAACCTCTTTTTGGTGGTTTGTGAGGACAGAACAAGGAGCAATGGCCACAAAATGGAGCACAGGAAGTTCCCGCACCAACATGCGAAAGAATTTCTTCATGGTGATGGTGACGGAGCACTACAACAAGCTGGCCAGGGAAGTTGTGGATTCTCCTTCTCTGGAGATATTCAAGGCCTGTCTGGATGCCCACCTGTTCAACATTCTCTAGGGAACCTGCTTTGGCAGGGGAGTTGGACCCGACGAACTCTTGAGGTTCCTTCCAACCCCTACAATTCTGTGATATGTGCTTGAATGTTACGGCATAGTACAGTTCTGATAGATATTCTCAGAAAAGAGCAACTAATCTATTTTCAATACTTAAGTAATAAGGAAAAAATATAAAACAATAAAATTAAAAGAAAATAATAATAATAATAATAAAAAGAATATTGCACTGACTGGTCTTTGTTGTAGAGAAATAAGTGAAAACACAGGTGAGGTATCCAGTTAAACATCTTTAACAATAACAAAATAAATGCATATGAATAATTGAATGAATATTTTAACTACATATGGGCTTTAACTGTTGTTGTGAAGTTCTTTAGAAGTTAAAATAATATATTCCAACCCAGCCATCTGCTTTCTTTGTGTGTGCCAGTAGCAGCACATTGATTGATATGTCTTAGGATGGAGGCAGAAGACTCTGTTTATAGTTCACTGCTGACATATCAAGATTCTTTTTTATTATTACCATTTTTCTTCCCTCAACTCTCTTCTCCCCATTATTTTAGTGTATTCCACTGATATTTTATTATCCTGGCAGACAAAGGAATTGTACACACTCAGAACTCTTGAAGCATGTCTGGAAAGCTACTCAAATGAGTTAAAAGAGTTTAGATTCTGATTCCTTCCCTCATTTTTCTTATCTTACAAATAGAACATTATTAGTTTATTCCAAAGGAAAGCAAGTTTTTCCACTGGAGGCTGCTCAAAACAAATCCATGTTCATTTTTTCCAGCAATGAGATATATGTGGATTCCCAGCCCTGTTGCTAGATGGTGGGCAGAATACTAGATTTTTGTTTGTTTGTTTGATTGATTGATTATTGATTATTTATTTATTTATTTTTTCTAAGATAAAGTTTTATTTATAATTTATTTTCTTCCTTCCACACAGAGTAAAAACTGTATTTGGTGTAGCGAGATTGTATTTCTATAAAACACTCTAAAACACTCACAAAACTGGACAGTTAAAAGAACAGAGATAGAAAATAACTTATTTTCAGTTGTATATTCTTCGAGAAAATGGATGATCAAATGTAAATGCATCTATGGTGTAGACCAGAAAATTACTGTAACTTCCTGGATAATATGATGGCACAATTGTCCAGCACCTATAAAATGTGTGTACTATAATGCAAGTCTATAAATTGCTTGGGAATCTGATTTTTTTTTTTTTTTTTTTAAACATAGCTATCCTAACAAATTAAAATGTAGGTTTCCCACTGAGATCTTTTATAAGCATAGTTTTCTAAATGTTGTTTTACATATTTAACACTTCTTTGACTTGTGATTTTCCATGTAAGTATCTTAAAAGCTGTAAATATGTACTGAATTACATAAACATAAATAGTAAAACAGTGTTATCAGCAATCTTGTCTACACAGTTTTTTGCAGGTATATTAAGAAAGGAAAGGGATGTATTATCACAAAAGTTGACCCATCCATGGCATAAATAGGTGGATAATTGCACTTTGACTAGAAAGAACACATCAGTATAATAGTAATGATCCATAGGTTCTTTGGCAACTCTTAGATTGTAATCTTAGTTTTATTTTGAGACTGAAATTTCCATTAACGTATATATTTAGTCTTTTTTGGATAAATTACTCCAGTATCTGTTCACATAGCCTGAGTTACTTAGCAGGATAGACTAAGTAACTACAGTTAAGTATCAATATTAACCAGAATGCTTAGTCTTGCATAATATTTAAACTGATTTCTAGAACAAACAAACAAAACATCAAAAATTGAACTAGAACATTCTTAGTTTATTCCAAAGGAAAGTAAACCTTTCCACCAAACATTCCTAAAACAAATCTATGTTCAGTTTTTCTAGCAACGAAATATAAGTGGATTCCTAGAAGTATCACTTTGCATAAATTAACATATTTAAATGAAGGTAAGTAACTATTGGGAACATATAAAAAAAAATGTGTGAAGGGATCAAAATTTAAATACTTTTAATTTTTTTTTGAGTAACTTTCCAGACATGTTTCAAAAGTTCTGTATATGTCTAATTTACTTGTTGTGGTGGTTTTACTGTGCTAGGCAGCTGAACACCACAACCGCCCTCTCGCCCCCCCTCCTCAGATGAGGAGGGGAAGAAGTAAAGGAAAGAACAACTCACGGGTTGAGATAAGGATAATTTAATTAAAGAGAAATATATATATATATATTAAGGAAATATTATTAATTAACAATTCAACTAAAGGGAAAAAGGGAAAAAGGGAAAGGGGAAAGGGAGGGGGAAAGGGAACAGCAAAAACAAAACAAGTAAAGGCTATGTGGAAGTGCAGAGGAAAGAAATTATTCTCTAATTCCCACAAATGAGCGATGCCTGACCACGTCCTTGAAGCAGGGCCTCAACGCACGTAGCCGGTGTTCGCGAGGAGGGCAGACGTTTTCGCAACGAAAGCCCACCCCTCCCCTCTTCCTCCTTCTTCCACCTTTTATTGCTGAGCGTGACATCATATGGTATGGAATATCTCTTTGGTTAGTTTAGGTCAGCTGCCCTGGTGATGTTTCTTTCTCACTTTTTGCCCACCCCCCAGGAGGGTTAGAGAAAGTCCTGATACTGTGCCAGCACTTCTCAGCAGCAGACACAACAGTGGTGTGATACCAATGCTGTTCTAGCTACAAGTGCAAAGCATGGCACTGTATGGGCTGCTCAGGGAAAGTTAACATCCCAGCCAGACCCAGTACACTTGTGGATAGAGAAATAAATATCAAAAGTGCAGATATCAGTTAGGAATTGACTACAATAATTTTAAAATAAACTTACACACACGCAAAGAAAAAAATAAATTTGTACAGTAAGAGGGGGAAGTACAGCATCAACATTTGTTGTCTATTGAAAAACTGAACTGCGCATTTACCCCTTAAAAACAAACAAACAAACAAAGAAACAACCTATACAACCTATATTGGAAGAGTTTAACATAAATATTTTAAATAATTACATAGAATTTGTAAGTTGGGTTTTGTATTTCCAAGTATAGATGATATCTATAAATAAAAAGAAATAAACATAAATTTGCTAATTAGCTTGTCACTGTTGACTTTGTTATGGTGTTTTGTTTTTGTTTTGATTTTTTTTGTTTCTTTTTTTGTCATATATATATATATTTTCCAATAAACGTTTGACACAGATGTGTATTGGATGTCAGACACTCTTCTTTTCTGCCTCTTATGTGACTGATAAGTTCATTATTACAGTGTCTTGTAGTTTCTTTGTCTCTTTTCAGACTTGTTTTACATGCCTGATTGTTATCTAAAGATCTGATCAATGGCATATACATTAAATGAGAAAAGATCTAGAAAACTGCAGAAGGGAAATGTTCCATTTATTTATTTATTTAATTAATTAATTAATTAATTTGAACTATAATAATTACCAATTAGTAAGAATCTTTGGAAACTAGAATTATTAAAGAAAAAAAAATAAATAAAAGAAGAAGAAGTTTGGACTTCTAAAAGTTTACTTTAATGACAGTGCAGGAAGCACTGAGGAAAAGGCATAAAGACACTTCAATTTTATATCAACTAATAACAATTAAAATGCATGGAAAAAATAATACAGTCATCTAACAAACATAGAGCCAAGAGTTAAGTTACTGAAAATTAGAGTTTAGCTTAAGTAATTAATACTTTGGTAGAAAATTTTAATAGGTTTTCACAAAGCCAAACATGAAATTATGTATATAATTAATAAATATTAGTTTATCCTAGGCAATAATATAGAAGAAGCAGTTGAACTTCCAATACTGTTCTTCAAAATTAGGAATGTGAAACAAAATTCACATGAAGGCTAATGTGAGAACAATTTCCAGTGATTCAGGCATTTTATCTTAGCAACTTCATGTAATGAAAACCTTATGTTGTTGAAGGCTGCCTATCAACTGACCCTGTTCTGGGATGGGCTGAACACCACAATCCACATTTTTTCACAGACATTATGAAAATGACTATATAGAATCCTTTCGTGGGAAAAAATAAATAAATAAATAAATAAAAATAAATAAAAAAAAAAAAATCTAAGGCTTTCCTAGAGATGTGAGAAAGATCAACTGACTAGGAGACACCATTGGGAAGGTCTCTGGAAAAACAGGTCTTTTGAATGAAATAAAGGACAATACACTGAAGTACTGATGTCGGTGGACCTTAAAATGTACACAGTCTTGCACTTGCTGAGCTCATCTGTGAAGAAAGTTACATAAACCTCTCTTCAGATGTGTTCTCAGGTGAGAGAAACCCTATGAGAGTTGTTACAGAATCAGCAAGGAAAGTACTGGGAGTATTGGATTTATGTTGCAAGGATTTTGTAGCAGAGGGGCTGCAGGGACGGCCTGTGTAAGCAGAGCCTAGAAGATGAGCTCTGTCAGTTAAGAGCCCATCCCAGCCAGCTCCAAAAGGGACCCACCACTGGCCAAAACCAAGCCAATGACCGATGTTGGTTGGGCCTCTGGGAGAGCAGATTTCAGAAAGGGAAAAAGCTGCTGTGCAACAGCAGCTGAGAGAGCAAGGAGTAAGAAACAGCCCTGTAGACATCAGGTTCAGTGAAAAATGGCAGGAGATGCTTCACACACTAAAGCAGATGTTCCCTTGTGACTTGTGGAGAGACCCATGATGGAGCAAACTGTCCTCCTGAAGCCCATGGTGTACCATGGCAGATCAGACTTCCATGCTGAAGTCCTTGGAGGAGCCCATGGTGCATCAGATGCATCTGGTCTGAAGAAAGCTGCAGCCTATGGAGAGCCCCCACCAGAGCAGACTCCAGGACAGAGCTGCAACCCATGGAAAGAAGTCCATAGAGGAGCAGGAGGCCTTGAGGTAGCTGCTGCTTGTGGGGAACCTGTGCTGGAGTAGTTTGCTCCCTGCAGATGGACCCTGTGGTACAGACCTATATTGGAGCAGTTCTTGAAGAGCTGCTGCCTGTGGGAAGACCATACACGATAATTTGAGGAAGGATGACAACACCTGGGAGGGACCCAGTGCTGTAGCAGGGGCAGAGAGTGACTCTGAGAGAGTGGTGGAGATGAAGTGTGATGGATTGACTGCAGCCCCTATTCCCCATTCCCCACCATCCTGGGGGAAGAGGCAGAAGAGAATGGATGTGAGGGGAAGGTGTTTTTATTTTGCTTTTTGTTTCTCTGTGTTCTCATCTGCTAGTGATGGGCATTAAATTTCATTAATCTCCCTATGCCAAGACTTTTTTGTCCATATTAATAATTGGTGGGGAATCTCCCTCTCCTTACCTTAGCCATTGAGCTGTTTTTATCATATTTTCTCTCCCTTTTTCTTTTAGGAGGGGAAGTGAGAGGAGAGTTGTGGTGGAGTTTAGATAGAGTTTCATATTCTGGTGGTTTTATAGGATAAAACCACCAGAATATGGAACCTGGAACATAATGAGGACTATCCCTAGATTTCAGAGTTTTTGCCTATCATCAGAGAAAAACTGTAAATTTTGGGAAGGGAGATATCCTAGACTGCTTCAAAACTTAAGTGCTATAGTTTGTGTCTTACACATGTTCTTATGAAGAGCATAATTTCTCCAATGAATAAAGAAGGGAACCAAGAATATTTGATCTAGGGGAAACATCCATCTAGAACATGTAATTTAGAACAACCTGAAAGTGATTAGTGATTCTACTGTGCCCTTGCGTTTAAGCTTCAGTGCAGCTGTAAAACCTTGTAACCAGCTGAGTACAGGAATACTATCATGCCTATACTGCTCATGGATTTGTTATCAGTTCCAGATGAGCTGTCATATAGCTTATATGTGCTCTGTCCTAATCATCTGTCTTTGACATGGGACATATTTCACTAGCTCCACCCCTTAGGTTAAGAATAAGTGAAAACAGTTTGATTCAGTTATGACATAGAAGTTGTTTATAACAGCAAAGAGCTAAAATTAGTATTAAAAATATCTTCTACTGAATTTGATATTCCTGAGTTCTCAGTGTCACACACTGGAGTAATTTTATTTTAGAGTCCAAAGTGTCTTGGTATGAGACTCTAACACCTATGTATGCAATAAAGACTTCATCTAAATGTTGGCTGAGAATTAAATTTTGCTAATTATATATATATGTATTTATCTCATTGGTGTTGGTACAAATAACTGCTAAAGGGGCTGAAATAATAGCAGCGCAATATCCCCAAGGCAAACAGATTTTTTTGTGATTTCCTTTTAAAAATGCTCATTAGTCTTGAGTTCTTTAGTTTTTTAAATTATTCAAAAATGCAATAAAAGAATGAATGTTACATCGTGTACTTGTTGGAGTATTCTTTTTTTATTAGATCATGTGAAGTGATGTCTTCCTACTTTTTTGTCTCCGTTACTTCAGATGTATTATAATTCCAGTCATTATCCTACAAACAGCAATATATGTACCTTTAATCCTGTGATGAAACTTTTAAAAGCATTTATGTATATTTTAAATCATATTTTAAACAATATTTTAAATCATATAGATCAGGATTTAGTACTAACTCACTCTCTTCTCCTAATTTGATTATAGTGATATAGCAACCTATCATCAGCCAGACAGACTATGAATATCTTTCTGTTAATTATTTGTGCAAAATTCTGTACTTTTCATGTATTTAGAATCATAGAATCATTTAGGTTGACAAATGACTTCAAGATCATCAAGTCCAACCATCTGCTTGGTTAACCACATCCCATCACTAACCCATGTCCCTTAGTGCCACGTGCACATGTCTCTGAAATACCTCCAGGAATGGTGACTCCACTACTTCTTTGAGAAGCCCGTTCCAATGCTTGATCACCCCTTCCATGAAGAAATTATTCCCAATGTCCAATCTAAATCTCCCCTGGCACAATTTGAGGCTGTGTTCTCACATCCTATCACTTGTCACCTGAAAAAAGAGCCCAACATTCTCCTTGCTACAACCTTCTTTCAGGTAGCTGTAGAAAGTGATGCTGTTTGTTATAAGTATTACATTTGTTTAACAGTTGCTGGTCACAGTATTGATTTATCTACTCCCAAAGTTTTTTTGTTTGTTTGTTTGTTTTCACTTGCTCTCAAAGTTGTTTTATGTAACCACTCTCTTTTTGACTATCAACTCTGAGGGCTGGCCTAAGTTTCTTTATGGTTTTATCAGTCTGGCTATAGCATACACTCATGTTACACTGACCATGAACCTAATCTGGTACTTCTACTCAGCATTGCTCTCATCCTTGTACTTCAGGAACTGTCTTGTGGAAACTGTTAGCAAGTGCACTCTTCATCTGCTCTCCTCAGAGAGCCAATTGTAGCGGGAACAAGGCAGTGAGAACACCTTCCCTTTCCAGTCACCTTCCCTTTCTCCTTCCCTTTCCCCTTATCTGCCAGGCAAGTTACAATAGCTCTCGAGAATTTTGCATGTTCTTGGGATGCTCAAACCAGCATGATCCTATTGCTATGTCTCCTGCATGTGTTTCTGGTTTTGTCTTCAGGTGAAATAGCTGTTTAAGAAAACCACCCAGAGATCTGTCCAAGGCAGCACAGTTAGGAGTGGCAAGGCATGTAGTAGGATACAGCAGGTATCTATCATATTGTCACCTCCAGTGGTTTTGGACTTCAACCCTGAACAAGTGTGGAGCCCTAAAAATCTGATAGAATGTTTAAAACAAGCATACCCCAACCCTGGCAATGCTAGATATCTATAGCTTGTTGCACTGTACTTCGTCCTAACCTGTGCCTATGAAACAACCAACACTATTCAGCACCCTCAAGGGGAAGAGAATGTCTCTGTATCCGATTAGAGTAGATAAGAATTGGAGGGCAAGGAAGCCATCTGCTGGGATCCTTCACTAGGAAAAACTAATTGACAAAGTGATTAGAAAAGGTGCACAAGCCCTCTGCCTGTCTGGTGACTCCTGACAGGCATGAAGGAAAGGTATTCCTTGAAGGAAGGCACTGTATGTCACCCACGCAAGTGGACCAACATGGAAAGAGGTATACAGTACCTGAGAGAATTAGCCATGGTGGAGGATGTGGTGACCTGGACAACAACCAGCTAACAAAGAACCAGAGGAAGGTCAGTGACCACAGTCCACATAACGGAAATTTGTACAGAGTGCATCATTGTCACTTACCAACTTGCTGGCAGTAATGTCCTGGAAAGATGGAGAGGAACAAATGGTGCATTAGCTGCGCAACTCAGAATCACAGAACCACAGAATCACAGAATAGTCTAGGTTGGAAGAGCACCGAGATCACTGAGTCCAACCTCTGACCTAACACTAACAAGTCCTCCACTAAACCATATCCCTAAGCTCTACATCTAAACATCTTTTAAAGACCTCCAGGGATGGTGACTCAACCATTTCCCTGAGCAGCCTTTTCCAGTGACTAACAACCCTTTCAGTATAGAAGTTCTTCCTGTAATCCAACCTAAACCTCCCCTGGCACAACTTTAGCCCATTCCCCCTCGTCCTGTCACCAGGCACGTGGGAGAATAGATTAACCCCCACCTTGCTACAGCCTCCTTTCAGGTACCTGTAGAGAGCAATAAGGTCATCCCTGAGCTTTCTCTTCTCCATGCTGAACAACCCCAGCTCCCTCAGTCCCTCCCTGTAAGCCTTGTTCTCCAGACCCCTCACCAGCTTCGTTGCTCTTCTCTGGACATGCTCGAGCACCTCCATGTCCTTCTTGTAGCGAGGAGCCCAGAACTGAACACAGTACTCAAGGTGCGGCCTCACCAGAGCTGAGCACAGGGCGATAATCACTTCCCTGGACCTGCTGGCCACACTGTTTCTTATACCAACCAGGATGCTGTTGGCCTTCCCGGCCGCCTGAACACACTGCTGGCTCACATTCAGCTGACTATCAACCAATACTCCCAGATCCTTCTCTGCCTATCAGCTCTCCAACCACTCATCTCCCAGCCTGTAGCACTGCTTGGGGTTGTTGTGCCCCAGGTTCAGGACCCGATACTTGGCCTTGTTGAACTTGCTACAGTTGGCCTCAGCTCATCGGTCCAGAGATCCTCCTGCAGAGCCTTCCTACCCTCGAGCAGGTCAACACACACACCTAACTTGGTGTCGTGTGCAAACTTACTGATGGTACACTTGATCCCCTCATCCAGATCATCGACAAAGATATTAAAGAGAACTGGGCCTAGTACTTAGCCCTGGGGGAAGCCACTACTGACTGGCCTCCAACTGGATTTGACTCCATTCACCGCAACTCTTTGGGCCCAGCTATCCAGCCAGTTTCTAACCCAAGAAAGCGTACGTAAGACCAAGCCATGAGCAGCCAGTTTCTTCAGAACACTGTGGGAAATGGTGTCAGGCCTTACTGAAGTCAAGGTAGACCACATCCACATCCTTTCCCTTATCCACCAAGTGCTTCACTTTGTCATCATAGTAGGAGATCAGGTTAGTCAAGCAGGACCTGCCTTCCATAAACCCATGCTGACTGGGCCTGATCGCCTGCTTGCCCTGCAAGTGCCACATGATGCCATTTGAGATAATCTGCTCCATGAGCTTTCCTGGCACTGAGGTCAAACTAGCAGGCCAGGTCAGCCAGGTTTCCCAGGTCAAACTTCTAGCTCTTCTTGTAGATGGGCATCACATTTGCAAGCCGCCAGTCAACTGGGACCACCCCTGATAGCCAGGACTGCTGATAAATGATGGAAAGTGGCTTGGCCAGTTTTTCTGCCAGTTCTCACTGTACCCTCAGGTGGATCCCATCCAGCCCCATTGACTTCCGTATATCTAAGTGCTGTAGCAGGTCACCAAACATTTCCTTGTGAATTGTGAGGGCCACATTCTGCTCTCCATCCCCTCCCACCAGCTCAGGGTACTGGGTATCCAGAGAACAACTGGTCTTGCCTCTAAAGACTGAGGGAAAGAAGGCATAAAACACCTCAACTTTTTCTTCATCTATTATCAGTAAGTTTCCCCCTGAATCCAGTAAAGGATGGAGATATGCCTTCGACCTCCTTTTTGTGTTAACGTATTTATGAAAACATTTTGTTATTTTTAACAGCAGTAGCCAGATTGAGCTCTAGATGAACTTTGGCCTTTCTAATTTTGTCCCTAGTCATCCTTACAACATACTTATAATCCTTCTGAGTGACCTGCCCTCTTTTCCAATATCATAAAGCCTCATTTTTATTTTTATTTTTCCTAATCTCTAGCCTCAACTCTCTTTCAGACAGGCCGGTCTTCTTCCACGCCAGCTTGTCTTTGGGCATGTTGGGACAGAGAGCTCCTGAGACATTAAGCTTTCCTTCTTGAGGAGTGCCCAGCCTAAGGAAACTTTCCTTGAGGAAACTATCCTCCACACTCTCCAGACACCTCCTAGACTGCTTCCTCTGAGCTGTACTGGATGTCCAGGATATGTCTAGGATGTTGAAGTCCCCCACGAGGACAAGAGCTGATGATTTCACAACTTTTCACAATGCCAGCTGCCTGTAGAATTCCTCATCCATCTCCTCATCCTGGTTTGGAGGTCTGTAACAGACCCCCATCTGGATGGTTGCTTTGTTGGCCTTCCTGCCCATCCTAACCCACAGGGACACAACCTTATAACTCCCAGACTCAGTCTCGAGTTCCACAACACCAAAACACTCTCTAATATAGAGATCCACACCACCACTCCTTCTGTGCTGCCTGTCCTTTCTGAAGAGCCTGTAGCCAGTCATTGCATCACTCCAGTCATGGGATTGGTCCCACCACATTTCAGTGATAGCAACCAAGTCATAGCTAGCCTGCTGTAAGATGGCTTCCATCTCCTCCTGTTTGTTGCCCATGCTGCATGCATTAGATGCACTTCAGCAGGGCCATTGCCGGATCCCCAGGCCCTAACATTGTTCCCCTGTCACACCTCTAACAAGCCTCATTCCCTCCCTGTCCCCCTTTCTACCTAGTTTAAAGCCTCTTAATGAGTCCTGCCAGCTCCTGTGCTACTGTCTGTTTTTCCCCTTAGAGACAGGTGCCACCCATCTGCATTTAGCAGAGTGAGTGCCGAGTAAAGAGCCCTGTGGTCTGAAAAAATAAATAAAAAATTATAATTAAAAAAAAAAAAAAATCTGAATTGGCTTCAGGAGAGAAGGAATATATCTTTTTCCTCACATCTATTGACAAATATCTCAACTTAGTCCAATAGTAGGTGTTGGTTTTAAAAGTATGCTACTGACAAAAAGAACCAAGTTGTATAAAGAAGTAAGTTTAGTCGTTTTAGAAATGCCCTAATGAGGGCATTGGAGGAAGGCAATCTATCAGTTGTGGTTGTGAGAATTAGAAATGAAAG
>MU016657.1:3129-17190 GCA_011076525.1 Nettapus auritus | reverse complement strand
CCTTCCTTCCTTCCTTCCTTCCTTCCTTCCTTCCTTCCTTCCTTCCTTCCTTCCTTCCTTCCTTTTTTCCTCCCTTCCTTCCTCCCTTCCTCCATCCTTTCCTCCCTCCCTTCTCTTCCTCTCTTCCTTCCTCTCCTCCCTCCTTCCTTCCTTCCTTCCTTGTTTCCTATCTTCCTTCCATCTCTTACCATAGATCTTCATACTATGGATTTAAGAGTTTAAATTTAAATACAATTCCAGAATTGGACTCGGTTGATTTTAGATGATCAAAAGAAAGAACATAAGGTATAGATGTAACAAAAATCCTCATTATTTAATACTCCAGAATGGTAAAATGAGATAAATTATCTTGTCAGCATATATTTAAAATATACAAACTAAACAATGGACATGATAAAATAAAAAAGATATATGTATCCTCTTGTCAAGAAACATGTGATTAACAGAGAAAAACTGTGATATATTTTTAAGAACATTAAACCTATTTAAACAAATTTTATGCATATGTGAATCATATATCTCTTCCATAAATATTTTCTAGATAATAATGTCTTTCAGCAATAACAAAATGATTGTAGCTGACGTGTTATTTTATATGTTTTTCTTTATGTGTTTTACATCTATAAAATGATAAAAAATAAATAAATCTCAGAGACAGACAAGGAGAGAAAGTGTAGAAACATAAAAGCAAAAGAGTTTTTATTTGCTTCAAGCCAAAGCTAATTTTCAAGAGGCATCTAACTCAGCGTGCAAGAACAGAGAAGCAGTTTCACATGCATCTCTTGCAGGATCTTGTATTGAAATATAACTTGTGTCAGTAATCAAAAGAAAGAAAGATGGTCAAGACTCACTTGGCACTTACTGAACAGCAAGTCAAAGATAGTGATAGATCTAAAAGTTCCTGTAAGAGAGAATTTTTTTCTTTATGTATGTCCCTGAGATACTACTAAATTCTACTAGATTCTGAAATCAACTAATCCTCTGCAGTAGTCTTTATATTTGACAGCTTTGCTGTTAATGAGTGAATGTATTATGCATCATGATGCATAAATCACAGCATTAATGAACATAGTATTAACAGGTACCACGTTAGACATTTTTGTCCTCCCCTCAACATGTCTCTGTCTAGGAGCAGGACCAGTGTGAATGATATGTTAAAGGAAGTAGAACATATTTCTGCCAACAGAGACCTTTTCAGCTAGATCATTTTAAGTTGATGATGGGACAGGAGAAAGCAAAGATGGAAAGGAATCAAACTTCTTAAGTTGTTCCACTTAAATCCATAAAAATATGGTGCTGTGTATTAACATTTTTGCATAGAAATCAGATTCAGAAAGTAAGAACAGAAGGAAAAGAAACTGAAAATTTTTTAATATCACCCACCTTACTCCAGCACCAGGATAATGAGAAGAAGATCCTGTCTGTGTGGTGACATTTTTCTCATCCTGAGACAGTAAAAGAACAAAAAAAAGCCGGGAGGGAGAAGTTAACTCTAATTGACATGATGTCCAGATACATGAGGTAACTCGTGTCTCAGGCTTTGTTAGTAAACTCCTTGAGAGAGACATAGTGTTGTTTTGTTGAAAAGGGTACAAAATTGTGAACAAAGGAAAAAAAACAAAAAACAAACAAAAAAAAAAAAAAAAAAAAAACAGGGCTCAAATTACCACAAGTCTGAATGGAGAATAGAAAAGGAAAGAAAAGTGCAGAAACATGTATAGTTCAATGTTTGCCACATTCTTCTTTATCAAATACAGCCACATTGGGGCAGTCCTAATTTGGCTTTCTCTGTTTGAAAAATTATTAAATTATTAAAATTAATTGATAGGGTGATGGTTCTGTGCAGCTGCCTTCTAGCTTAGATTGAGTTATACTGCAGAATATTGTTTGTGTTGTACTGAAGAGGGCTGTAGTAATATTGTATGACTGCCTCCCCCCTGGGAACTTTCCCAAAAGTGAGTTGTACATCTGATGAGAGTACCCCAGTGAGCAATGATTTAAATACATAAATGAAATGAATAGGAATGACGAACATGTGTGGGAGGAAATTTGAGGGCTTTATAAACACCAGTCTTCAGTTCTAATAAAAAAAATTACTGGTTTTTATTTTGGTGGTAATGGTTGGTCCAAGGTTGACTTCAATGGGGGAAAGAGAGAGTATTACCTGAACTGTTACGTCTCTTTTGAGAGATCACTTTCAGACTCAGATAACTCCCAATCACTTCAGGGTGGTGTCTTCGTATTTGCTTTAACTAGCAGCTGAAGTTTCAGTCTTTTCAAGGCACCTGAAAGAGGTATCTAATTCAGAAACTTCATTGACCCAGACTCCCATTGCAGTCAAGAAAGAGTGTGGGGATTGACAGAGATCGTTCAGAAATTCTCATGGTTCAAGATGATTCATATCTTAAACAGGCTGTGTCTTCTACTGACTGGAGAAGGAAACTGCAGATACTGAACACAGGTGCATCAGCTGAAGGATGTCCTCAAATTGGTATAGTTTGTCTCTCCACAGAAGGAAATACTACTTTAATATGTGGGATAAGCTTTTCCTGTTATCCATTTTCCTAATACGTTTCTTTTCTTTTTTATTTTTTATCTTTTTCCTTGTGTGTGAATTCCTTGAATCCTTTATCTGCTGTTCCTACTTTCCAGCGCTAAGTCTCCCGTGCAAACAGCTCTGCTAAAATGCAGCTGTCTCATTTTGCATTGCAGACTCAAAACACAGCTCTCCCTAGTCCACATTATGCTAACTTATCATTGAAACATTCAGACCTGAACCCCTGGAATTTTCCATCTGCTTTTCATCTGCTTAGCTGACGCTAGAAGTGCAACCGCCGCGAGAAGCCCTGCTGGGCAGGTTTTACCAGTGGGTGTAATTGAGAAACAGTAGCTAACACACTCAGATACAGGGCAAGGGGGATGGTTAATAAAAGAAAATATAGATCAAAAAGATATAAATACAATCACAACATGATCCAAATCAGTGTTGTTTTTAGGTTATATATATATATATATATATACACTCTCAGATTTTCGAGACTATTTGTGTTACTGTATCTCACTGGAGAAGGTAAGAAATCTGGTGTCTGTAGAGCACCAACAGCATTTAAATGGAGAGAAAGGTCTTATTGTGATTCTGAACAGGGAGGAGGGAAAACAGATATGCTTCCCAACCAACAGTGTCACTAAGTGTCACTATTTACTTAAGTAAATCAAGTACAAAAACCAACCAACAAGCAAACAAAACAAAACAAAACAAAAACCAACACCAAACTGATGATTTTAAGTGCTTGACACAACATGCCTTGAAGTCCCAAGCATACAAATCTGAGCCTACAGTTTGCTGAGCACTGCCAAGGATCTTGAAGCCTTCTTTCAACCTTGCAAAATGAGTGTTGTAATAGCAGGTGAGCTAGTAGTAAAAAGTGAAGCATTAAATGGTAACTGTTACATCAGGGGACAAGCAGGACTAAGAACATAAGCTCAGTGGCACTAAAGCTAGTGCTATCTTCTGTAAATTGCATAGAGAAAGGGTCTGTAACAAGCACTGAGTAACAGGCTGCACTTCCTTATAGGTAGCATTAACAAAGACAGCGATAAAAAATTGACATAAATGAACTTTAATTTCCCTCCTTTTATATATATAGAGAGAGAGAGAGAGAAAGAGAAAGAAAGAAAAAATAAACGAGTAAACAGAGCTAAAGAAAATGTACACACATACAAATACTGAGAAATCATTATATAAAATGACCAAGGCTAATCAAGGAAAATAATTATTGCAGTTGATGGAGCAGAAACCCTATTATGGCTATATGCTAGTTCACAATGTACAGTCCTAGAGGTTCAGAGTTAAATGTATTTTTCAACATCTTTATCACAGTTTATTAAATTATGATTTAAAATGAATCACATTTCTTTCCCACTCTGTTTTTCTGTCCCTCCTCCTTTCTTTCTGCTTAGGTGTTTGTTTCCTTGGCTATATTTTGTATTTTTTATAGTCAGTGTTTATCACTGTTCTAGTTTGGTTTGTTTCTTCTCATTTTCAGGGCTGATGTTGAAGTGGGCAACATTCATTAAATATGTGCTGGAGATATTATTTACACAGACAGTAAACTCTATAATGGTGTGTGAGATAGAAAGGAAGAAAGAAAACATCTAGAAATCCTTTTTGTGCCACATGATGAAAAAGCCTGAGGTGCTTCATCCCAGACCAAATAAAAGCTTCAATGTACAGCTATGACTCCTGGTAAATTGATGATACAACTGATTCTGGATGGATATACATATTCACATATTTTCCTAAGATGGAAATCTATGGTATTTTTTAAAAATGTACCTAGTCTTCATCTTTCCAGGAAGGAGTTTCCAACAATAGGGGATTGGAGGGTAAGATATGTGGATGATGGTGGTGGCTGAATTTCTTAGTCTTAGAATAATCCCACATCCACACTGATTTCAGTGGTGGTCTGACACAAATCTGTGAGGGACATAATCCTCTGACTGTGCATCTGGGTAATCCCCAGATGCTTTAGGTGAAGCTAGTGAGACTGTACAGAAATTATGCTGCAACTATCTTTCAGATAGAGAAAAACTGTTTAAAATTGTGTAGTGTATGGCATGCATTAAGATTTTTTTCCTTGAGTTTCATTCCTCTTCTTTTGAACTTAACGTAAATTAAAAACAAACAAATAAACAAAATCCAAATCAAATAATTTTAATTCCTGTGAGATATGAGTCCTGTGTCTCCTGAATCTTAACTCACTTGAGTCATTTTATTTTTAGTTCTTCCCCATTTATATTGCGTTTGTTTTTACAAAGAAGTATTTGCTTTTACAGTCAGTCTCTAATTGTCATGAAAAAAAAAAAAAAAAAAAAAAAAGAAAAAAAAGGAAAAAAAAAAAAAAAAAGAAAAGAATGGACATAAGTGAGTGACACATACCACAAAGAGTGGCACTAGTAAAATGGAAAATAGAAGCTATAATGCCTATCACAGATATTCTTATTATAGACAAATAGTGTCACAGGATTGGAGGAGATGCCTTATCCCTTATGTATCTTGACAATTGTCAATATGTGGATACTTAAAGTATGGATACACAAAGTGACTCACAGGTTCAAGAAATTATAATGAGAAAGTAATGTCAACTTTGGGTTTCTGAGAAGGAATTGCAAGAAAGGAAATGGGGAGAAAAACGAACTTGGAAATATCTAGTGATGTCTCTCTCTGTTTATGAAGTATAAGAAATGAATTCAGGATGTAGCTACTGACACGCATTTTACTACAGTGTCTACTCACGTATGCATAACATGAGTAGCTCCAAGTACAACCTGGTTGAAGAGTGATTTGATTAATAACACTTAAACTATAAGCTTTCATTTATAGTAAGACCCTCTGGGGCTTATTTCTTTACATCATTGCAGGAATAACAAGGAGACTTAAAACTAGCATAAATTATCTTTACATGGAAGATATGTAAAATGGTATGTATGGAAGTTTCATGCAGATGTAAATAAATACATTTGCATGTGCATGTATGTATGAGGGGATAAGTGTTGTGGTGAGTGTTTGGCTCACTGTTTAAAGCTACATGTTTTTTTTAGCTGTTTGAAGAATAAGTTTTTAAAGACCTCTATTTTTGATTTTTTTTTCCTTTTTTATTAAAATAAGTGTGACAAGATTATCTTTTTCAGTTATTACTAAGGATCTATTTATAAAGATGTCTTTCTAAATTATGAATTCAACGATCACCCTACAGATGAATGTTGAGTCATAAAGGCACATGTTGATTTAATATCTGAGAATGAGATTTTTAGTCAAAAAACTGAATCACATTAGAAGTGTTGGGTTAGAAATAGTTTGGCTTTGAAACTTAATACTACAGCAAATAAATCTGACAATATGTTTTGAAATTGTGAAGGGGAAAAGAAGATAAATGGCAGCCATGAAAGTATCATCAAAATATTTTTCGACCAAACTGCTACATATTTCAAAGGTATATTATCAAGGTAGTTTTCTGTTTGAGGGCCAAATGAATAACTTGTTCATCAATGTAATAAAACACATTTTATTTGATGTAAACATATACGCTTTAGTTAGAAATCAACAAACAACACTGACTTGGTAAGCTCTGGAATTTGCCCAGACTAGCAAGAATATGAATTACTAGATAAATTTTTTATAACATAAGTAAAATAAGTGTAGGGAGTTTTTTGTTGTTGTTGTTGTTGTTGTTTTATTATTATTATTTTTTCCCTTCCAGAAATGAAATCTATCAAACCAACCCCCCCAGAATTCTAACTGAAATTGTATCTACTTTGCACATTCAGGGCCAACTTGCAGAACAAGAAGACAATACATTTGCATTTAAAAGTCTCTTCATGTAAAGTTTTAAATGCAAACTTACCCATGAGGGTAACACTGAAAGAGAGCAATTATCAGTGGAGTGTGTAAACTGAAATCATTTCATACCTATAATCTATGGCTATCCCATACAAATCCGTGTTTAAAGGATTGTGCCATACGTAAACACTATATTATTTCCTAAGGATGTTACCACTTTTTCTCATTTAACTCTAATTGGGATGCAAGCTAAATCCCAAACAGCAATGCAGATTGTCTATTTTCTTAACTGCCTAACCTGCAGCTTATTTAATCCATTGACGCTTCACTCATCAGCATTTATACTCCTTGGGTTCACAAATCCAGATGCTTAAACAGTCTCCAAAATACACATCCTAAAAAAATGTGTGGTAGTCTTTCACCTAAAATTTCTCTGCAATGCAACATAAAGCATAGAGACACCAAAAAAAGTAAATAAATATTTAGGGATGGTAAAAATTCATCCCCATCCAAAAGGTGTTTTACCCATACTATGGATCATAGGGCTGTTACCAAAGTTAAAGATCCAGATACAGCTCAGCAAGAGAGCAATTGAAATAGCTTCTCCTGTATAAAGGTAGAGAATGGTAACAGGAGACTGGTGCAGAGTTTTAAAGAAGAAAACCCTGTTAGGAAAGATTGAGGTTTCACTTGACCAGTATGAATTATGCTATGAAAGCAAATCATCATTTATGTAGTCTATGTTATCTGGGAAGTGCTAACAGCATAAAGTTGTGACAGGGAAGGTGCAGGCTGGATGACAGGAGAAGGTTCTTCACTGAGGGTAGTTAGGCACTGGAACAGGCTCCCTAGGGAAGTGGTCACAGCAGTGAACCTGCCAAAGTTCAAGAAGCATTTGAACAATGCTCAGACAGGTTTTTGTTTGTTGTTGTTTGTTTGATTTTGGTGGTCCTGTGTGTGTTGATGGTCATTGTGATTTGCTTCCAACTCAGGATATTCTGATTCCAGGAGCTAAAATAGGAATAGCAAAAACAAATGACAATTTCAGAGATATTTTCTTCTTGCTACTTGATATTTATGGAGCTATATGTACCCTAGATTAATGAGATACTAACATTTCCATGATGCAGGATCTAAACTAATCACATAAATAAGTTGGGTTGGGCTCCACTGTGAAAGAACATGAGAAAAATATTGTCACCTTTCTCTCTGTCTTTAAAAAATAAAAATAATAAATAAATAAATAAATGTTTCCAGTCTCATAACACACAGGGATTAGTCAATTGCTAGAATCTACCAAGGTAAGATTTTTCTCATTTTAACAAGTAACGCTAGGTCTACAGAAGATAACATTGTGTCTACCCAGAGACTGGGAAACTATCCTTAACTGATGCCTGATGCCCCACATAAGGAACTGCTAATGCATGGATTTCAGAGATGAAAACCTGTGAATTAGTGGTTTTGTTTTCTTTTGGTCTGTTTTTTATCATGATGTGTTCTGAAAATATTTTGAAATGTTTTTTGTGTTATCAGAAATTTGGTTCAAGGGTTGCAATGATTCTAGGCCAAAGTTTTTAAACACTTAACTGTGTTGACAAACTCTCTATAATCTCCTGGATACACTATGCTGTGTGATTATATAATCTGTAATACTAAAATGTATGTCTAAGTCTGTGCTGCCACAGTAATATTTTTTGGAAGCTTCTCTCTTAAATGTCACATCTATAAATAGGTCTAGTTTTCTGAATAGTCATTTGTGAGTGAAAAAGCCAATTAAATTTTCTGTAGATTTCTTAAAAAAAAAAAAAAAAAAAAAAAAAAAAAAGATAAATTTTCGTTCTTTTCCATGCTTCCATTTGTAGAAAAAGGCAATGACTATGGCTTCCTTTATAATAAAAACAAAATGGAAATATTGATGGGGACTATAAAATAAGATCAGATCCCAACTAAGCCAAATATTTTGAAACCCATTTTCTGTTCAGTTAGTTAGGTTTAGTTATGCTTTTCCAGTTCTCAACAGTGTGTTCTCTGAACAATGATGGGTTTTACAGACTTAGTAAGATGTGTTATTGTCCTTGCTGACAAGTCCTAGCAAGCTGCTGTATGCGTTTTTACAGAGCACAATGTCAAAACTTTCTCAAAGAAAGCTCGAGGACCTGTACAGAATAAACTACAGCAGGTAGAGATTAGCAAATTCCCACTGTAGCTGTTTACAGATTTTTAACTTGTATATTCAATTTTGGGGTGTCACGGTTATATACTGAGCATCCATAAATCACAAAGCTCTCCGGCCTTGTTATGGAAATATGACAATTCTGCTCAGCACCTGCTCCACCCTCAATTTCTGTCACTTGCCAGAATGACAGTGGGCTATAAACGTCTTCACATACTAGAGCCCCAGCTCTGATATGATGGAATTAAATGACCTTGGCCAAGATGATATTTTTGATGTGGAGAGCTTATCCCATTCTTGTTCTTTAAAAAAAAAAAGAAAAAAGAAAAAAAAAAAAAGAACAAACAAACAAACAACAACAACAACAACAACAACAAAAACATTGGGTTTATTTTAATATTTCTTTTCCAATATGCTGAAGCTTCACCAGGCAATTGCCCGACAAATATTGATGAATGTCAGAACATGGAGTTCTATAGCATTTGCTCAGAGAATAACATCACTTAATGAATTCTACCATGCACATGGGACTCAGATCTTAAATGAATAGGTCACTCTGATTTCTAGAGATGGCTGTCACTTTGAGATATGAGAATAATTTCTCTTTAGTGAAGAAGAGCTTGGATATGTGCATATTTAGGGGTTCTATTTCCCACGACTTTAGACCTCTCAGAATAATGCAGAGCCACGGCTAAAATTTAGGAGATTTCAAGTGTCATATCACTCCAAAAACCAGGAAAGTAGAAAGAGGGAAGAAAAAAAAAAAATAATAATAAACAGAGAGAGAAAGTTAAACAGATAAAAATTCCTCTACAATTTATTTACTTCTCCATTATTTTTTGAGTCTTGAAGCACCAGAAATTAATTAATCTTGTTGTTGTTGTTGTATTTTGCTTTCATGGTTCACTGCTAGTGTATGCTAGTGTATTTGTTAGTTTATTTATTTCAGAGGTTTCATCTTTTGCCAAAATTTCATGTCAAGACCTATATAGTTGGGATCTGATCTTATTTTATAGTCCCCATGCCATATAATATTATAATCCTGTTAAAGTAGGTTCATCTTTTACCTTCAGGTAAAACCTTCATATTGTTCTTTTTAATGGGATGAAGTAAGTGTGAGCATCATTATTGTGTATGGAAGAACTTGAAGGTGATTTTCCAGCAACAATCTCATACATAAATATGTACCCCCAAAATATTCATGGAAAAATAACCATAAAAATATAAACAATGTATCAATAACACTTGCTTCAGCATAGAGAACTGAGTTTCTGAATACAAATGAGTATTTCCATAGTTATTTTATCTCAGTGCTGGGAGGTAATGTAGAGGCAAAGTATTACTGTTCATGGCTTTCTTCTTGGGAACCAGATAAAAATATTCATTTCTCATGTTACGAACTCTTATTTTTTATTTTTAACAGAAAACACAAAAAGAAAAGCAACGTAATAAATACAAGTATTTATCAAATTACATTTAATAGACTTACTGAAATATTGAAAATCAGTAGATAGTATAGCAGATGGATAGACATATTTGCTGCAAAATGGGAAATGGTTTCTTTGCATCTTTGCATACATTTTAGATGAAAATATATCAAGTCTATAGATCAAGTCTATAGAACTGAGTCTTGTAATAGAAGAAAAAATAATGTCACAAATTGTGAAATGAGAAAAACTGGGTCTTTTTTCCACATGCTTTTAATTAAGATCTCCTTGTTCCTCCTGAATTAAAGATACTATGATATAATTGCAATACATCCAAAACAAAAAATCCATTATCCACAATCCAAATAGTTCAATTTTCACGAACCTCTTGTAGAATGTTTGAAACAAGAGTTGGTTTCAAATTAAGGACTTTATTCCAGAAACATCACCTCAGCTCCTCCTGAAGAAAAGCACTTGCAAAGACTCTTAGCCTTTTTTATTCTCTTTGCGAATTGCATCTTTGCACTCTGCAAATTTGCAGCTATTTTAAGGTTGCTGACCCCAAACTGAAAGTTATATTGGCTGACTCTGCTGTACAGTATCAAAATTACCAATGTCTCTCTGATAGATTTCCTTTGTAACATAATCTCTATTCTAACATAAGAACAACATATGCAAAACCTCAGGACCATCCAGATGTGTTTTTATTATTATTATTATTAATTATTATTTTTTTTCCCTTTTCTCTTTAGAATTCTTGGGGAAGGGAATTGGAAGAGTTTCTTTTCATTTTCAGTAGTAACCAGGAGGGCAGTATTTGTTTAAAACACATAAGAAATATAGATTTAAATAAAGAGAATATATATATATGTGTATATAATATATATATGTTATATGTAACAAAATATATAATAAGTAACAAAAGATTACAGAATTTAAATATTATGTAATTTGGTAGGTTTTATACCAACTTAAGAATTTACGTTAAACATACTGTTTACTGTGAGGTTGCTCTACTATTTTCTTAATGTCAAAATATTGCATCCTAGAGTTTATGTACTCTAATTTAGATACTTCAAATAGGTGTTTAGCCAGATGAATCTAACAACAACCTGTAAGCAAATAATAGAAAAATAAAATAAAATAAAATAAATATTAAAATATAATAATAATAATAATAATAATAATAAATGGAAACTGCGTAAATACAAAATATTTAAACTTTTGTTAAAAAGTTCTCTTCCTCAGGATTTCAGCAATCAGTACAAAATTTGTGTGATTCTGATAAATCACACAACACAAATTTTTGTTTGGCTTTATTGTCAGGAGATACCTGTGAAGAATATCATTGACTTTAATCCCAGCATCCCTTTTTTTACAGATAACACAATAGCAGATTATTACCTTAGCCACACAGTTAGCTGAATAAATGCAGAACTGGAAGATGGAATAGCCAACTTTGTCCTTTAATAATTTGCTTCTTCCAATTCATTTGTCAATCCCATGCAAATCTTAGAGTTACAGACTTTTTAGTAAGAGAAAGCTTCCACTGGTGAGCCGGACAGGTATGTTCTCCTGGCTTTCACTGTGTTTTATGGATTTGGCTACAAAGAGGCCACATCCTTTCATTGTTACAGAGAGAGAAGTGGATTGTAGCAATTTCTTTGGTAACTTCATACACTAAGTCAACCTCTTTCCCATGAATAATGCTATCCAGCTTCTGCTTCCTCTCAGGAAACAGCTCACATTTTGAACAAGAGCTTTTTATTCAAATAAACACCAAAAAATAAACTGGCTTTCCAAAAAGGATGCTCTCTTAAAGTGATGGTGACTGCCTGTGCCTTAATCCACTCCCCTGACTTGAGTAATAAAGCGACAAATGAAATCAGTGACTGTTGAGAAATAACCATGTTCAGTTCAACTGAACACATACATTTCCCTTGAAAAAATCTGTTCTTTAAACAAGTACTCTTTAAAGTTACAGTGTTACATTGCAAACTGTAAAACAAAACAACCAAAACAAGAAAAATCCTGGGCAAAAAATAAAAGGTCTTTAGAAACATATGGCCAGAGAATAAATAACAGATCAAGCTGGCAGTTGATCAGCTGCTATATCAGATAAGTTCCATAAGAACAATTCTAGATGTGTTTCTGAGTGTGTCAGGTACACTTGTTCTAACAAAAACCAGTAATATATATAAAATATACAAAATAACGGCTGTAAATGCTGTTGGAAACCAAATTGTCATACATATTGCTGTGGAATACCACAGTATTTGTTTTTAATAAGCATCATGTCTAGATTTCCCTCTGGTGTATTTGTGTTCCGAAAGGCTAATCAATAGTTACTTTATTTACTCTATTGAGTTTCAGCACATTAATTCCTGTATCTCATAGTAATCACGACACACCTCATCACTGGATCAAAGGGAAGAGTTTAAAATTGCTTTCATTAACAACAAAGACATTTCTCCCTTCTCTTTGTTGAACCTTATAACAGGAGATTGTAAGTGTAAAAGGCTCACACACTGGAGTAAGAGTCTTGTAAACTCATATAGTCCAGGCTAAAATCTCTGTCTCTCCTGATCCATCCTTTGCATTTAATACTGAATGATAAAATCATAATTCTTGAAAAAAAAAAAAAAAAAAAATTAAGAGGGAAAGTAACATATTGCCTTGAATTCAAAGACTTTAGGATCAAACATATTATTTTTTTTCTTATTAAAATTTGCATGATGTGCAATTTTGTTTTTAGTACTGACAATACTATGAAATAGCATACATAAGGAAAAAAGTTTAATGCTTGTGTGGTTTAGTTCAACACACTGATGATTTCTAACATTTCAATTTCCCGAATTATTGTTTTATGACTTAAAACACTATTTCATGACTACAAACATACAATGTGACAGCAGAAGTCACCACTGCATGTTTATGAACTGAGATGTGGTTATAAATCAATATTGAAAATCATGGCAGTTACCCACATTAATTTAGATTTCTGAGTGCTAGTCAGGAGTTGCTGCCTCTCAAGGCAGCTTTCTCCTTGATTTCAAAAAACTAAACAAAGCAAAATAAAAAAGCAACAAACAAACAAACAAAAACAGTCAAAAAAAAAATCAGAGAAACTTTTTAAACTCTTGCTGCTGTGGCAGCAGCTGGTGTTGGTGAGATACTCACTGCAAAATCATGTTGCTAGTGTCCTTACTGAGTAACTGTACCCAGAAGAGGTGTGCAATGAGACCTGGAGAACTGCTACTTGTTTTATGTACCTTCACAGCTGTCAGTATACATGATGATGCATGTACTTTTTCACCTGTGTAAATGGATGCTTCCATGGTGCTGCTGAAATAAATTGGAGCTGCAGTGAAACTAGAGATTCCTTTCCTAGGCAGCCTCTAACAAAGCTTCATTCCTGGATGTGTTTAATCTGTTGACTAACTTAATGTGAAAGACAAACGTGGAAGCTATAGCAGAAACCCATCCTTGGAAACTTCTTACACTAAATTACTATATAAATAACCTTGAGAATTTGGGATATTTTGCATATTGAAATTATCTGGATTTCCATTTTCCTATCTTTAGAATAATTATTTTCCACTTCTTTCTTTCATTTCCCTGTTTTCATTGCACTTGCAGGGCAAAATAAACCAGTGTAAAACCCTAGTTAAAAAAAAATAAATAAATAAAATAAAAATAAAAAAATTGAGTTGTCTCACTGAAAAATTTTGATAAGTTCCTTTCAGGAACCACCACAAAATGGTCTTCTGATGCACTTTTTTTCTCATTTTCTTGTGGTGTACCAGCTCAGACAGTCTAATCTACTTATAAACTCATCGAGATTGTTGCCTTTGTTTCATGACTCAAACAAGTTTTCTAAATTTCTGTTAATAATTCCGCTTTTCTGAGTGAACATTTTTTTCTGAGCAATTTTTCTTCTGAAAAATCAGTTATTGAAACAGCAAAACAACTTTTAGATTATTCATCTTCATTATAATTCTTAGATAACTGAGTACCAGAACTTCTTTCACTTTAAAAATGACTTTGAAACATCCTTTCCCATAAAACAAATGTCAACACCAGGCAAGAACTTATGATCACAATGCACTCCAAATAATATT
>MU016656.1:0-11489 GCA_011076525.1 Nettapus auritus | reverse complement strand
AAAAAAAAAAAAAAAAAAAAAAAAAAAAAAAAAAAAAAAAAAAAAAGAGAGAGAGAAATGTGAAAATCTATATGAAAAATCTCCCAAAACACTTCCAGGCCATCTAAATGCATATTGTAGGTGCTAGAAAGGGTGAGTTGTACAAAACATGAATCTAGAATATTAATTTAGATTAGATAATCTTAATTGCCTTACTGATGTCATTACTCTTGCGTCTCTTGACTTGCCCAACTCCAACCATCCAAGAGTATTAAATTGGCTTCTGATATCTATATATAACTATAGTATACAAAGGGGATATGAAATTGCTGCTTGTCTGTCTTTGCAGCTGCTCCAACTATTGAGGCCAAATGTCCGTAAATACAGATACAGTTATTTTCACTTATTTTGCTTCCAGTTTGCATTAATCTGTAGATTACATTTGAGTGAATAGTATTCTGAGAGTTTCTCTCTCTCTCTATATATATCTACAGAGATGTACTGATGTATATCTAGGTGTGTATAAGGAGTTGTATCTTTATAAACATTTTGTCATTAGTAAAGCAAACTTTAACATAAAGGTGATATAAAACGTAATTTCCAAAATGAGTCTTTCAAGAAGCAAGATTATCATCAGCAGCAATAACATAGTAAGTTTCTTTCGCACATTCTTGTTATGTGCTTAATGAATAACTGTTCTATAAGCATAGAAATGTAGGAAGAATATATTTTGAAACTTACAGCTATGAGACTTTGTAGTGCTGATACTATAGGTAGCAGAAGTTATTTAGATTTTTACGACAGTGAATTAGGTCACAATATAGGCCTGCATTTATACAATCACATATAAACAGAGATAATATTCAGTTACGAACAATGTTTTCTAACTCGCACTGTTTAGCATATTTAATAATAAAGGCAATAAATGTGTTCTAAAATAAAATAAATGTGTTCTCTTGAAGTCAGTTTTGCTTTCAAATTAAAATTCATTTATGTGTGAAAATGTGATGTTTTTGTTACTAAAATCCAAATATTTAATCATTTTGAGTGGAATTTAATTATTTCACATCTGTATTAAGAATTTAGACTCAAAAATGTCCTGCAAAATAGAGAAAAAAAAAAATGAAAATATAGCAAAAATATTATTTCCAGAAGTGCTGAAAGGTGTAGCAAAACTGGACACAGAATACGTCTACAGCTAATAAAAATAATGTTCTCTTAGTGAAGGAAAGGAAAAATGCTTTAGATCATTTATGTGTGCTTCTGGAATTTAGTTTTCATTTTGTGATGTATGAATGTCTTTCCCAAGACTCTATCTCATTCCCAATGTTCCTCCACATCTGAATAAGCAGATAAATATATATAAAAATTCCACAACTATCTCAGGCTTAAGTGAATCAGACTTTCTACTAATGGTTTGAATGACTGATTTAAAATGTTTAAAAATTACAAAAAAATGTTGTCTTATAATGACCTGGAAAATAATTCATGACGTTTTTAGTTGTTTCTAAATCAAAATCTCTCTGTTAGTGCACTGGGTTTGGCCGGGAAGGAGTTAACTCTCCCTGCAGCAGCCTATACAGTACTGTGCTTGCAGCTAGAACAGTGTTGGCATCACACCAGTGTTGTGTCTACTGCTGAGCAATACTGGCACAACATCAAGACTCCCTCTAACCTCCACAGAGCCAACAGGCTGGGGTTGGGCAAGAGATGAAGAAGGGCACCAGGGCAGCTGACCTAAAGCAACCAAAAAATATTCTATACCATATGATGTCACACTCAGCAATAAAACATGGAAGAAGGAAAGAGAGGGGAGGGGTGAGATCTTGTGAAAATGTCCATCCTCCTGAACAATGGCTGTGTGCTATGAGGCCCTGCTTTAAGGATGTGGTCAAGCATTGCTTGCTGGTGGGAAGTAGAGAGTAATTTCTTTCCTCTCTGTGCTTCTACATGGCCTTTTTTTTTTTTTTTTTTTTTTTTTTTTACCTTTAGTTAAATTATTTAATTAATATTAATTTTCTCTTAACAATTGTTTTATTTCCTATGATTAAATTATCCTTATCGCAACCTCTGAGTTGTTTCTTTCCTTTTCTTCTTCTTCTTCTCTTCTGAGACTCTTCTGAGCGAGACAGAGGTTATGGTGGAATTCAGATGCCTAGCAAGTTAAAACTACCAGTTAGTATTCAAAATAATTTTCACTGAGATACATGTTTACTTTTAAGTACATGAGTGGTCCCATTTACTGAAATTGGGATATTCATCACTTATATTTAGATAAAATTGGTCGGGGCTTAAAGTTCAACAGAGAGAGATATATTTGGAAATGTGAAACCTGTGCTTGGGTATAAAAGATTTATGGAAGCGTGCATATAAGTGTTTTCTTGAGGTGTATTTCAAATGCAAGTCATGTTTACTTTCTGTATTTTTCTCCACTTCGATTATCTCATTTGGCCTCATAATTGTAAATTTTTATCTCCTTAAACAAGCTGGGCATTACCTATTAGTATGTAACTAATTTTCCTTCACATGTTAAATTTTACAGTCTCCCTTTATGGTCTCCTTGTACAGTCTGTTTTTCTATTTCTTCCTACTTACTGCCCAGTCAGTGTTTTTTTTTAATTCATAAGACATGGGCCAGACATCACATGTTCAGTTGCTATTTGTTTGCATTTTGGAATGTGTGATTAATCTATGAAATAAATTGAATGCCAGTGTTAGGCTCAATGGATTAGGAAG
Organism: Nettapus auritus; assembly: GCA_011076525.1. Taxonomy (NCBI): domain Eukaryota; kingdom Metazoa; phylum Chordata; class Aves; order Anseriformes; family Anatidae; genus Nettapus; species Nettapus auritus. Next base: position 8,774 of record MU016656.1, on the reverse strand, counting down.
GGGACTGGCATACTTGGTCCCCTGCCCCTGCAGCTAAACAAATGGGTCTTTTTACTGTCCTGTGTTCTGTAAATATTATCTCTCTCTCAATCTCTCTCTCTCTCACATACACACATAGATTTTTTTTTTTTTTTTTTTCGTATGTCTGCAACAGGGTGCTGAGGAGTTAAAAAATGACTGATAAGCTTTCTTCAATGACAATTTTCAACAACAACAACAACAAAAGGGGAAAAAGATTAACAATCCAAAGTAATGTGTAATTATGTCTCCACTGTTGTTTCTTATCATTGACCAGTTCATAATATGTTCCCAATTAATAATGGGATAAGAGAAATATTCTTTATAAAGAAAGCCTACATAGTTAAACAATATGCAGTTTGTCTTTTAGCTATAAAAATTAGCATCTAAGCAGTTACTCCTAGGGAACAATTACTATGTTTGACTGTGAAGTGCACAGGATGGCAGCATGAATTTAATTTAAATGTCAATTTTTGAAAATAACTTTGGAAAATACCAGCAAGCAGTGTTCATGAAATATAAGCTTTTCAGGTGGTGTGCAATTTTCAAGAAAAGTATAATTTCCAAATGAATATATGTACTACAATACAATAATTCTTTATGTAAAAAAAATAGAATCAGTTAAAGTTTAAAAATCAAAGCATGAACTGACAGGCAGAGATTTTTATTTTTATTTATTTATTTATTTATTTTCCCCTCTAATATGATAAAAATGCAGCATGACAAGCAACTGATTATTCAAGGTAGAAATAAGAGAATATACTCAGAGCTGAAAAAAGAGTGAAAAAACAATCTTATCAAGAAATGATTTGAACTCTTTGGCCATGAGTAACTTTATTTTTGTTACTGCTACTCTCCTAAACAGTTGGACTAACTTGTGTTTTGTATGTAAGCAAGACAGTATTTGTAAAAATAGCCCTGAGTCCACAAATTTCAAAGCGATTTTGGTAAATATTCATCAAATATTACCAGATAAAATTTATGGTAAATTTGCATAGTTTATGTAACATTTTAATAGGAGAATCACTAAATGAAAGCAGTAACATAAATATATATATATATAATAAAAAAGAGTTCGAGATATACTGTTATTCTATAGCAGAAGCCCACAGAGAATTATGATGCTGTTGCTATAAACTTGGCATTTTCTGATAAGTTTGAGAGGGACTAAAAAACTGTAGTATTTAGAACATCACAACACAGTTAGAAAAAAATATATATACTTCAATGCTGACATCTGTAACTGTTGAAGGTGTATTGAGTTTATTTCTTGGTCCACTGGACTAAAGTTGCTTTTATATCACTTCCTTATTTTCATACATTGCAAGTTTGTTTGTTTGATTGCTTTTTTGTTTACTTATTTTTCTTGCAAAGTTTTTCATTATCAGACATTGAACAGTGTTAAGGATGAGACAGAATAAGCAACAGATTTTAAGGAATGTGGATACCGGGGTTCATTTAAGAAAGAAGAAGTCTTGAGCTGTTTTGCTTGCTCAGGGCCCAGTCAACCCCCGCCTTCCCCGCCCCTCCCCCAAATTTATATCCATAACACTTTGACTTTCTTGACTTTCCATATTTTCTCTCGATTTTCTTTGAGGAGGGGGATTGAGAGAGTGGTTGTGTTGGAGTTCAGCTGCATCACAGGGTAAAGCCACCACAGAGGGCCTGGGACCATCAGGTGGAATAGAAATGTTATGAGCAGGGAGTTGCCCAGAGCTGTGGTTAACTCAGCCTGTAGCAGTAATGGACTTGCCACTGTTGTCCTGCTGGGGTTGGGGGAAGTCACAGGGATGGGAGTGGTTGAAAAGGGCATCTGTCCCAGTGGGTAAGAGAAGTTTTCAGCAGTGTGGGTACTGGTGGTGTTTCAGTGGGGATGGACTTTGGTTCTTACTGAGAGGTGAGGCACTGCAAGTTTGCTTGCACTCTCCCTCCCTACTCCATCAATGTTTGCTGCCTACTTCATGGATGCAACAGTGGGGCTCCAGGAGCAGGGTTTTCTTAGAGGGATCTGTAACTCTCTGAGCCAAGAAAAGCCAGATATACCAGACTCCAGGTGCTGGTTTTTGGGAGCTATTTTCTACAGAAAAACATTGATGAGGCCCAAGGTGAATTCAATGGAGGGGTGAGGCAAGACAAAGAAAACCCTAATAAAAGAAAGATAATGCACAGCCAGAGAAGGCTTTTTTTTAATTAGACCACATTCTTTAATTTCACAGTTCTGAATGTGACAGATGCATATTTGTACCAAAATGAATGATAAATATTAGAAATATATAAAGTAATTGTAGAGTGTATCAATCAAACTCAAGTCTGTTAATAAATTACAATTTGAAGTTTGCTTTTTTATTTATTTATTTGTTTGTTTATTAGGGCATTTAATGTATAGTTTAAGAGTACAAAGAGGATGAAAATATGAAATTTCATCAAGGCCCTGGAACATGTCCAGAGAAGGGCTATGAAGCTGGCGAAGGGCTTGGAATGCAAGTCCTATGAGGAGCGGCTGAGGGAACTGGGTTGTTTAGTCTGGAGAAGAGGAGGCTCAGGGGAGACTTTATTGCTCCCTACAACTACCTGAAAGGAATTTGTGTGAGCTGGGGGTTGGCACCTTCTCACAGATAAACAGTGATAAGACTAGAAGGAATGGCTTCAATTTGTGCCATTAAGAAGACATCTCTTCTCAGCAAGAGTAGTCAGGCATTGGAGCAGGATGTCCAGGAAGGTGGTGGAGTCACTGTCCCTGGGAGTGTTTCCAGAAAGGTTGGACATGGTGCTTAGGGACATGGTTTACTGGGTGACATTGGTAGTAGGGTGATGGTTGGACCAGATGATCTTGGAGATCTTTTCCAACCTTAATGATTATAAGATTTTATGATTCTATTGTTCTATATATCATACCTCATTTTTTTAGTAATGTGGACCTCATCTGCTTTTTCATATGCACTGAATTGATAATTGTTGTTAAATGCATTTTTATAAGGACTAGGTTTATTAAGAGGCTTACATTTGTTAAGGAGTTTCGTACAGTGAATCATGCAGAATAATTTTTGCTCATGTATTAATGAAATTTGTGCTTAGATTCTCCAGAACCCAGTTCCTTTCATGACACAGCAGAAAATCTGTATTACTTTCTGGGCTATTTGATCTGGTGTTCTGACCTTAGAAGGCAAGCTCTCACTGCTTAAAACGGAACAATATATACCAAGTAAATGTTTGTACAACATATAATCAACCTCTGATTATCTTCTGATAGCTTTGTTGGACCATATGCATTATTCTGTATCTGGATGATGATTTTTTAACACAACATTTTCTACTATAATTCAGCAGTGCACAATACAAGTTACTCTTTGTCTATGGTTTCTAAGGTCTTATTTACTTTGTATCTGATTTTTCTTCATTTTTGTTTTGATGGCTTATGCTGTCAAATTCAACACAGCGGTCAGAAAGCGTTATACAAAATCAAATTTTTTAATGTTATGAATAGCTCTGTTGTCATTTGCAATTTGCCCACCCCTGTTAAATCAAAGTTATAGCTTGCAGAGTCCAGAGCAGCAGAACAAAGGGGAAATTGAACTCTTTATCTTAATCTTTATTATTAACTCTAAATTTAAACATCTTTCTGTTTTATTGCTAATCTCTGGTTCATTTCTCTAGAATTTCTTGAAAACTCAAAAATTTGCTTTGATACTGACATATTGAAAGAGATAGGAAAATATTATTTTTGAACTAGGTTGTTAAATAGTGCCTGAGTGGTGAGAAGGTAGTAAGAACGCATGTCTAAAAGCTAAATTTTATTAGCATATGGCAAAATGTTATAATTTTATTAAGGAGAGAGGTTAGGGTTTCACTTTCCTCATTTTCCTCTTTTTTTTTTTTTTTTTTTTTTTTTTTTTTTTCCCATGAAAACCTTGTGGTTTAAAATTGTTTAGAGAAAAGTTTGAGCTAGTGCATAACAGCAGACCTCAACCAGCATCAAGGAAGGCCATGAAGAAGATCAAAGTTGCATGTGAAATGTGGATTTTCTCACTATTTTCAAAATAAAATATAATTAACTTTGGTGGATGAAGATCTCAGAAGAGACAAACATCCAATAAAATAATGGACAGAGTCTGACTTCAAAGATGATCCATGTAACAGAGTTCAAAGTCTTTCAGGTATTCCAAATGAAAGTTCAATTTTTTTAGGAAATCCTATAGGAAAGAAAAAAAAAATGCATCATGGGAAGTTCTTAGAAGCTCTTCCTTTTGAAGAGAAAACCAGTCACTTTTATGTCACAGAAACATAAGGGAGGACTCTACCTGTTAGAGCAGCCAATAGATGCAGTTAATTTTTATGTTTTAACTGAGACAAACCATAGATTATGATGTTTTTTATTCTGAGGAAAAAAAAAAAAAACAAAAACAACCAACCAACCAAACAAACAAAAAAATACTTTTCCAGATTATTTTCACCTTTTCAGATGATTAATTGTTGTATTGTTTCTTTTTTTTGCCCTTAATTATGGTATCTTCAGGATGGTTCTTGTTCTTACGTACTCAGCATCATTTCAAAGATGTATTTTGAGGATACTTCTTGTTCCCAGCTCAGGTTCCGATGTTAGCAGTTCTGAGGATAGAAGACACTTTCTTCTGTAAATGCTTTAGCAGCTATTTGCCGTCATTGTTTTTCCCAGGTCATCTTTATGGTGACTCCAATTGTGGATCTGTTGTTGCAGTGGAAATTTCAGCTGAACAAAACTGAACACAACAAAGATATTATTCACACAGAAACAGTAACAGAGGATGATCCAGAAAGAAATTATTTGCCACTTAGAGAAAATATATGGAAAAATGGCAACTGTTGTAAATTTAGTGTTATATTACTCTTAATCTTTATTTCTATATTTTGTAGTTATGAGATCTGTTTTACAGAATTCTTACAGAACAATGAGAAAACTGCATGTTCATTATTAATAACCCTATTAATAAGCCTGTTCTCTACATAAAAATAAAACCTTTGTAATGGGTTTTTACACTATGATATGAAGTGTCTCAGATTCTATTCAGAATCTACATTTAGAGAAGCTGCTGGGGACAGTTATGAGGAAAAATCTTACAATTCTGGAGTTGTTTCCCCAGCAGAAATTTCTGGGATTCTTCTCATGACAATATATTTGTCAGCATGCAGAAAATCTTTTGCTCCTTTGTGGAAATGCCCCTCTTTCCCCCCAAAAATATGCTGGGAATATGGAGAGCAGCTTAAGCCATGCACCTCTAGTGAATCCAGAATTTGGTAGAAACCCATTGAAATCCGGTTTTCAATGTTCAGCAGTTCTGCTGAGAGTCAGAAGTCCAGATTTTTTTGGCATGCCAGAGAGAGACTTTCTCACATTTCTTATCATCAAAACATTGTGCAAATGAAAGTAAATGCTCAGGTTGAATGTGTTTATGTTTATAGATGGCAGAATGGCTGAAAGCCTTGATTTTAATCCCTGTATTAACCTAGGCAGTAAAAAGTTACTTAAAATTTGAGAACATAAAACCCCTAGAAACATTATTTATTTAATTATATATTCAGGAGTGTGCCACAAAAGCTTATTCTAACAACCAAACACAGACTGGCAAACCATGGTTTGAACAAAGAATTAAGTGCATGACCATTGAAAACAGAAGTTGCAACATTTATGTCCTTGTCTGTCTTTATGCTAGAGTGTTTTATTAGTGCAAAAGTAATTGTGTTTTTGACTTCATGCAAAAAATCTTATTTACTTTTTGAAACATACTTAGACCAGCCAAGCCATAGAGGAAAAGAATGGTGGGGGACAGACAATCCTGATATCCACTCAGATGAATTCAGAACTCCTTCTGTAGATTATATATTATTTAGATGGGCAATCCAAGCATTCCTGAATTTGGGACATGAAAATGTCTCATATCAGAATCTATTTGCTGCCTACATGTGGCTGTGAACACCACTAGCGCATCTACTAGTGGAAACTCCTCTAACTTGAAAAACTGCTCTGGCTCCCCTCTGGCAGATGTTTCAATCCTTCCCCAAGAGCACAGATGGAAAGTGAGAGAGAAGTGGAGCTAATCAGCAGAAGCAAAGATTCATAAATAAAAAATAAGTAGATGATGAGGGCAGAGGCACAAGGGACTGCTAAAATGAAATGATTATTATAAGAGTAGTGGTAAAATTTTCCTTTTAAGATGTATAATAACATTTTTATTTTTAAGTAAACCTATATGTCTCTAGTGTCCATGATATAAGAATATAATATGAATCACTCACGCATTTTTGTGATGGCTCATTAGGTTTGGTGTCACCTGAACAGGATTGGTTTCAGACTTGTCATTTTGCTGCTGTCAGTCACATGCATCAATGGTGTCTTAAAAATGCTAGCAAAAGATATCAAGTTGATAATATGCATCAACATTTCCTCTAGGAAATCTGCCATATGTTCAGAAAAGGTTGTATGGTTTCAGCACTAGCCACCATGGAAATTGAAAATGTTTTCATGAAATACAAGAAATTAAATTGCTGTTTAGGCCTTTACTGCATATGCCTTTCTCCAACCAAGATGACAATTAAATCTATGTATAAGAATACTATAAATGTTTAATCAATAAACAAAATAGACTTTAGTATCTCTTGTCAGACTTTCTGTTTTACGATCTCAGTTATTTTGGATACATGATACCTGCATAATACCATGAAGATGATTAAGGTATTGGAGCATCTGTCCTATGAGGAAAGACTAAGCGAGCTGTGCCTGTTTAGCTTAGAGAAGAAGAGATTGAGAGGGAATCTCATCTATCTCTACAAATATCTGAGGGGATGATGTAAAGAGGATGGGGGCAAATTCTTCTCAGTAGTAAATTGAACCACAGGAGATAAAATCATCATATGAGGAAGAACTTATATTTTCAGTCACAGAGCACTGGAACAGTCTGCCTAGAGAGGGTGTGAAGTTTCCCTCTTCGGAGATATTCAGAACCTGCCCAGATGCGATCTTCTGTAACATGTTCTAGGTGACCCTGCTTGAGCAGGGGGGTTGGACTAGGCGATCTCTGGAGGTCCTTTCCAACCTCAACCAGTGTGTGATTCTGTGATTCTGTGATAATGAGCCTATCAAGAGAAGCAAGGAAAACCTTTGGATGACAAACACTTATGAATTATTGAGTACAGATTTTTAAAAACCGTTAGGATGACAAACACATAAATTGTTAAGTACAGATTTGTAATTTTGCTTATCAGAACAATCAGATTTACAATGACTGTAACTTACAAATGTGGAAGAATAGATACATTCTCTCTTTAAGTTTGTTTCAATAGATAAACCTTATTAATCACAGAATCATAGAACAGTATGGGTTGGAAAGGACCTTAAAGATCATTTAGTTCCAACCCCCCCTGCCTTAGGCAAAGATACCAACCAATAGGTCAGGTTGCTCGGGGCCTTATCTAGCCTGGTCTTCACAATATGGTAACTTAATCCTTACGGAAATAAATGTTTTAAATATATTTTCAACATAACTGTGTCTTCACTACCTTCAGGATTTTTCTTTCTTTGTTTCTTCGTTTTTGTCAATTCTTATATGTCTTTTATATAATTGAGAATTGAGACGAAGCCATATATATATATTTTATTACCTGTATAGCCTTTCTGTAAATAGCAGTGAAGATTTTAGCACTTGATATTTGTTTCAAGTTCTAAATATATTTGTTCTGAGAAAATCTGATATTAGATTGGCTGAAGAAAGCAAATATTGCCTACATAATAGAAAATAATTGTGCTTTCTTGGAAGACATTACATTGCCTTTTCTGTTTTAAATGAATGAGAACCCCATAATTTTGTTAGGGGTTATAGCCTTGTTTATTTTAAAATTTTTTTAGCTTCATTTTGTTATCAGTCTTATTTTATTAAAATAAATATATATTTATCTTCTTTTAATTTTGACTATCTGTTACTTTTTCTCCCCAGTTAAAACAGCATCTTCACAATAAAACAATTTCTTCAGGTTATGATGCTAAAATATCTGCAGAACTCTGGTAAAATTTTACTATCTGACGAGCATTTTTTATATATTTTTTTTCTAATATCTTTTGTTTTCTCAGGATAGTACATGTGTGGATAGTACCAAATCTACTTTGTTTAGTGGAAAAAATACAAAATCTACAGGAGGACTAGTAATACTTTATTTTTTAGATTAAAGGCAGTACTTTTGAAATTAACCCCTAAAATCAAAATGATGCTCTGGCCAGATCTACCTAATTGAGAAAGAAGGAAAATACCATAACTTTTCTTGTTGTTGTTGTTGTTGTTGTTGTTGTTGTTGCTGTTGTTGTTCTAATAATAATAATAATAATAATAATATATAATGTATATATAAATGTTAAATCAATTCAAAATTGTTTGCTAAGTTGACGTTCAAAGGATTCTGGTGCATAATAATAATAATAATAATAATAATAATAATAATAATAATGGTATGTGTGGAATACTTCCTTTAAAGGGTTTGTCATGTTAGCATCCACCAGCTATTTATAGATTGTAAGAGTCTATGTGTACTTTTACACTGCACTGTCATGTAATGAAAATACAAACAAATGGTTGAGTAGGTAACACATTTCTTTTGATAAATATGTCCAATAAATACACGGAAATTTATTTTAAAATCCTAATCACGCAAGAGTCAAAAGGTCCAATTTTACACAAATATTTCTAGATTCAAAATATTTAAACTGCAATGCAGTCAGTGGTTTAGATAGTTCA
>JAACYP010021022.1:0-10229 GCA_011076525.1 Nettapus auritus | reverse complement strand
TTTCCTTTTCCTTTTCTTTTTCTTTTTTCTTTTTTCTTTTTCTTTTTTCTTTTTTCTTTTTTCTTTTTACTTTTTTCTTTTTTCTTTTTTCTTTCAGTAATTGAGGGTTATGCAGAGGAAGAAATTCTAAGGAGCATGGTAGGCAAGTCAGATGTAGTTTTAGTTCAGGAATGCCTACTGGTTTTTGTATTACATCAGTGATCTGACTTAGCAAAATCTGAATTTGCTATTGCAACACCAGAAGGAAAGTGAAAAAACAAACAAACAAAGAAACAAACCAATCAAACAACAACAACAAAAACCTCTTTACTTGTGTGGCTGCTTCATGGTTCACCTGTAGACCTGCTTTGCATGGGTGCCATCTTTCTGCAGGGGGAGCATGGCGGCTACTGGCTGCTGGGTGCCTGGGATGAGCCCTTGAGTAAGCCAGGGAATTCTACAGAGCGACATGGCACGTGTCTTTCCCATGTCATAAGCAGGGTTTTATCTCATGTTCTGTTGAGAGAAGTAAGGTAAAATGAATCCTTGAAAGTTCTGTTAATAAGAATGTGTGAAGGTTTAAAATTGCTGTCTGATTTCTTACAGGATTCAGGTTTTTGTGATCATTGTATATAGTATATATACATAGTATATAGTATTTTTGTATTTCATTATCTGTTACAAAGCAAAAGTGCAAAGCTCTCTCTCTCTATGTATATATATATATTTTTTTGATAGCTATCTGGATGAACACTTATTATATATTTCATTAGTTTTGGCAAAAGAGAAAGAAGTGTGTAGTTGAAAGCTAAGCTCTTTCTTTAGTTTGAATGCCATATACGTTAGTTCACAGATTATGGCTTTCCAACAAGAAATAGAGGGAAAAAGCAGAAAAACTGGGAATCTTTCCTGGCAAGTATGAGGCGTATGTCCAAAAGGCAGATGGATTGTTTCTTCAACCTTTCGATAAAACTTTAAACTCTCCACATCTGTTATTTTTGAGATTGTGTGTATGTGTTCTGAAACCTTGCTGCACAGGTGGTGTGCTTTGCCGGTCAGTAGCTGCATTGGTCTTCTTATGGCTGTATAATGATAATAATAACAATAAAAATAACAATAATAACAGTAACAACAACAACAACAATAATAATAATATTTTGTCATGCTAAGATAAACTGAAGTTCTGAATGACAGCTCTAATCTGAAACACCATCATTTGCATTTTCTCAGCTATGTATTTATTCTAAAAGGTAAAAATTCATAATTAGCATAATAAACTCCTTTTTGTGTCCTATCTTTATCCTAGTTCCTTTCTTATGCCTTTTGACTGATTAAGACAGACTGACAACAGTTTCTGCAGTTTGTTATTTTATTTGTTTATTTATTTACAATATTTTTATGTCTGATTTGTCTTCCTAATTTAAGAAGCAAGATACAAGAAGGACAATTATCTTTTTCAGAAGCATGTCATAGTCAGAACTCATGAGAAAGTTATTATATATAGGAATTCTGTGGGCAGGATGGAACTATTCCAGTATATGGAGGGGAAAACCACTGCTGCTCAATGTGTTGTCACCTGTTAAAATGGGTGTGGTCCAGGCCACAGTGCACAATTGGTACTGCAGCGGCATTTCCATAGCTCCACAAAGCACAGTTCAAATTTATTCTTTCTCACTATAATATAATGTTTATTTTGGTAGGTAATGAGAATGAAAATGACTGCTATTGTACTAATTAATGTTTTGCATAGTTACCTCCAGTTAACCTGTATGAATCTCAGACTCGGGGGTTGGAGACAGAAGTAACATAATGATTAAGAGTATGTTAAAATAGTGTGGGAATCATGGCTTTCTTGCAAAATCAGGTGGCTGCATATTACTAAGGGTATAAAGGCTAAAATGACAGATGGAAATGTCTTTCCCTGGATATCAGTACAGCACTTCAACTTTAAACCAGCATTTTCTTTGTTTGCTATATTGTCAGCTGTTGCTTGCTAGGCTGTTTCCATGAACTTTTTTTGGGAAGAGAGAGACAGAGGACTATGTATTTATTTAGTGTTGAGAGAAATAAGACCTGTGATCGAAAGGTATGAGAGGTAGGCCTAGAAGAAGAGTTTTCTGAAAATTAATTGTTGACATTCTGTAGGATTTTATTTTTGGATACTACCAGATCTTGTTATATACTCATCTGTTAGCTGAGTATGTGATCATGCAATATAGCACCTATATCCAGCTTACTCCCTAATTTGTGTAACTTTTGGGTACCACTTGTCTTCCTCTTGATCCATCACAAAAGCATCCATAGCATATTCTAGCAAAGCATGCTAGGCGGTTGCAAATATAACTAGTTCAAGAGTGTTAAAAAAAAAAAAAAAAAAAAAAGTGTGACAAAACAAAACAAAGCATTGGGAAGTTTTCCTCTTAAATGCCAGAGCCAGCAAATTGTAGAACAGTTCATGTGTACTTACTGTTACCAGACTCTATCCAGAAGAAGTTACATAGTTCTCAATCACTAAGTTCAGCTTTTTTTCAAAATTCTGGGATCTGTAATGTATGAATGACTTGTCGCTGCTGAATATGGAAGGAATTACATTCCACTTGAAGGATGAACTTTTCTGGGAGAAATGTTAAGTAATTTGTGCTTTGGGATTATTGTTTTGCAATTTATTATATTAATGTGACAATAGAATCAGGTTCTCTGAAATTAGTAATTCAAGATTGAGTATACAATTTGTTTAGCAAAGCTTTTCAGTTACTAAGGGCAAAAAAAAAAAAAATCTTGAGTTTTGCAGTTACAGATTCAGGTAATAAAATAAGTTAATAATAAACCAATACATTGTAAATGTCATAAAATGTTCTCTGGTGGTTAGATTGTTAGAACAGGAGTAGGTTTTACAATGGAAATCTTCTGTTGTTGTTCTCAGCTGTTTTCAGCAAATCAAATACAAGAGGTCTGTGGGAGTATCTCTTTTCCTTCTGGTTTTCACTTCTGACCTGAAGGGGGTTGAGGTGTTGGTTCTACAAAGCATGTTAAGTGGCCTTCTAAGCCACTCATTTCTACTACTTAGAGATAAATGTTAGTTTTCAACATGTACTGTAGAGAAAACAATATTTTGAGCCATGCTGTTTGGCCCTTCTGAAGATTTTGCAAAGGATTTTATTCTATATCAAAACTGGCCTGTCAACATTAGGAGATTTGTTTGGCTACCTCAGTGCATACCAAATGGTTCTTTGCTTATTTGGGAAACTTCTGACAATAAAATATCTGCAGTATTTTGTTGACTTTTAACTGTTTTTCAGAGTGCATAACATTACTTTTCCTTTCCCTTGGAGTGTAAAACAAAATTATGGTTTGTAAGTTTGGAGTTCTCATCTTCATTTTTCCAAAGGGGGAACTGTGGACAACTATGTGCTGTTATGTCATATCTTAGTATGGGAAATGCATAGTGCTTTTATTGCTTCAGGAAGTTTTTGTACTTTATAATCAAATCATTTTATAATGCCAAGTACTTTTGAAAAATAACCATTCCAGCTCTCCATCTCTTCCTCTGATACAATTGTATTGCCATCAGCAACATTATAATAAAGTGCAGTCAGGCTAAGCTAGCTGCAGCTGGATTACTGTCCTGTGTGTACTGCAAATTCACTGTCTCAGTCAGTCATGCTTCAATCTGATTAGGCAACAAATATATTGGATAGTACTGAAACAAAACTATAAAGTGAAAAGAAAAAAGAAAAGTCATAAAGGAAGAAATTGCCGAATAATATTATAGAGAAAATATGCCTCGCACTGTCAAAGTCAGATTTGACCTGCTAGCTCCAGACTTGAGAATATACTTCTAGTTTTATTTTAGTATTTGCAGTACCTGGTATGCTTCAGCTGTGCCAGGTCCTAAAGACAAGGCCTAACCTTAATATTTCACAATTCCCATGCTGAAAAGACTCGGAAGAAGCCAAATTCTTCTAAACCAAGATGGCTCTTTAGATGTATGGAAAGTTGTCAAGCCTATATTATATGCATAGCAGTGAGGCTGTAGGTTCATTTGCATTGCTAGGTAGTCAACACCTGTATCTCTGGGAGGAAGCAAGCTGAAGAAAGATGTTGAGTCTGACAGCAACAGTGGACCTTGAGTTCAGCTGCTAATCATCCAGCCTAGCCACAACCTATAGGAGTGGTGCTGTTCTGTAGGATAGCTGGGAGCACAGAGATGCTGTGCTGGGAGCATAAACTGCTGGTTTTGCAGTCCCTTCTCCTGTGTGTGTCTGATGAGTTTGTGGTACATAGCCCGTATTTTAAGAACATTTTGGTATGTGTCTCACTTGCCTATACTAAAGGTGGTAGCCATACAACTCCAGCGTTGTACAAGTAATGCAGAGGCAGGTTTCTGTTATTTTTATTTGTTCATGTGTTTGTGCTTTTTGTTTTCTTTTGTTTTCTTTTTAGCACAGCAAGGGGCAAACAAGGGAAGACTTTTGCTAACTAGCTATGGCAAATAGCCTAGTGATTGCTGTTTCTGTTCTTCTTCCTTTAAAACGGAGGACAAAAACAAAAAAAAAATCAGTCTGTATAGGTTTTTGCATAGAAATACTCATTGGATTTGTTCTTAAACCAGTATTTTGAGGTAAATAATACCAAATCAGCCTGTCAGTAAAGGCTAGATTTACTATATTCTAGGCTAGTATTTATCTTTTCTAAAGTAAAAAAAAAAAAAAAAGATATTCTGCAGGATGTATTGTTTCTCTTCTGTTGTTGTTGGAGAAAACATAATAATGCAGATTATCCAAGGTATTTATTTTTGCACCTAAAGCAAAATAAAAGCAGTTTTAAGCTGTTGTTCCTTTTTTGTTTGATTGTTTTGAAAAAGGGTCAGAAGGATTATGAGCAAATTTAGAACTGGTAACCATAGATAAATAGTTTACAGGATTATTAAGCGTCAGGAGTCAAGACTTGAAGTATTGACAGAATTTGTTTGTTTCAGGTAATCATCCTTTCTCTTGGTGTCTATATCTATTTCCTGAATATACAAGAAAGAATCCTTACCCCCGTAAATCAACACCAAAATTTCCATTGACCTGAGCCACTCAAAGTCTTCAATCATGTAAAACTCTCTAGCATAGTAAATCATCTTGGCCTACCAAAAACACATTAGGGACAATTCTTGGCTTGTATAAACAACCTACCTCTGCAGAAGACTTAGAAGGAGATATTTCATTTTGTCTCTCAAGTTGCTATCTATATGCTTTGTAACATGTTTTAAAGTTTTCAGTGTTGGTTCTCAACAATATATTACCTTAGTATGCATCAACAGATAATGTTTTTCTACAGTATTTTTCACTCACAAACTCATTGTGCAGCATTTCCAGCCTAATATATATATATATACATATATATATATATTTGATATGTTATTTGGGAGACACAGAGTCAAGAATACAGAATGCTCTAGTAAATTGTTTGTGTGTCATGGATAAGAAAAGCAGATGATCTGCAGAAGTGACTACTATGTCAGAGCTTTTTCACTGGTAAGATATGTGACAGCTTACAAGTTGGCATTTTGTAATTGATAGTTGGTACTTTAGAACATGAATGAAGCTATATGAAGATCAGGCTAGACAGGGTTTTCTCTGCACGGTTTAAGGTTACACATGAACGTTGGTATTTCAGTGTATAAAAAAAGGAACAACTTTCTAAAAGAGGGGAAAGCTTTCTGATGTGATTTTTAATGTGCTTTGCTGTCATTTAATTCATTTATTCATTATAGTAGTTTCATTAGTCTATTTTCTTCATTTCTTTGTTTATTGCAAAGTCATTTATTTTCTGTTTTACATAGCAACAGAAGAGTCCTTGCTGGTGTCCCAGACAGAATTACAATGTAAAAGTAGATTGAATATATTTTTTAAATTGTTTAATATAAGCAAAATCCCACCCCTCACTCTGCGCAATGGTGTTTTGTGTTGGTGTATTTCAAAGGCCTTCTTGAGATCAGAAATCTGTTCTAGCTGAATATTCAGTCATGCTGGAATAGCTATAATAGAGAAATTCAGAAATGATAGAGGAGCACTAAGGTATACTGATATCCAGCGACTGATGAGACTAAGATCTGGAACACTCATGTGAGCTGTCTTTTAAATTTCCTTCATCGTGTGCTTCTGTTTTGGCTTTTTTAAGAATAAAAACAGAATGAAGCACAGCCTTTCTATAGCACATTAACTATGACAACTTTATCATGTTTAGTCAATAAAAGAGCAAAATAAATGTAGAACTGTGGAAAATATATTTTTCCCTTTAGAAGACATTTCTTTACCCAGAGGTATTTCAGAATTTATTTTGGTTAAACAGCTTCTGAACATTAATTTTATACATTTTTTTCCTCACTAATGATTCAGCTGTGAGTCAGTTATTTGCAGCCAAGATTTGTCTATGAAATTTGTTTATTTTCTTAAAGGAGAGATCTTAGTTGATACGCAAAAATTTGAAGTATTGGCACATATTCCTTGACTTGGTTCTAGTAATCTTTCAAATTTCTTATTTGTATCTTTTCACTTGCATATGTAAGGTATTAGAAATCTGTGGCTAGGGAATGAATGTAATTTAAGATTGTGGGTGAGGTAAATCAAGTGTAGAAACAGAATGGCAATACCTTCTTCTATTTCAATCTGTGCATACTGCTTCTTACGGGAACACTTTAAAAAAAAATGAATGTAAGAACAATCCAGTTGTTTTCCCAGGGTTTCTTGTCAAAAAACAAAGATGGCTCTGAACTAAAATTCTACTTGATTAATTTCAAAATTTACAGCAGCTGAACTGCAAATCCTGTCTTTAGTAGCACTAAGCAGCACTCATACCTTCTCATTCCTGTATTCCAAAAATTTGTAATGCTTTCATGCTTAAACTTTATTTCCATTCTTCTCTACATATGCTTTGTCTTTTTTGTCTGTGTTCAAGTCTCTCTTGAGAGGTTTTCCCTGCTGTGCTGAATTTCTCTGTGTTATCAAGCATGTACATGCACACTCAGGCATGAAAAGCCAAGCAAATCAAAACATTAAAATAATTGGGGGGGGGGGGAGTTGTTTTTGTTTTAAGATTTGCCACCAGGTAAATTTAACCTTTAACCTTCTTGGAGCAAGAACCGTCTCATCCTAAGTACAGTGTTAGCACCTGAAAGATTGCTGCCATAGAAGTATAGAATCATAAAATGGTTTGGGTTGGAAGGGACTTTAAAGGTCACTTCATTCCACCCCCCTGCCATGTGCAAGGACACCTCCCTTTAGACCAGGTTGCTTAAAGCCCCATCTAACCTGGCCTCGAACACCTCCAGGGATAGGGAATTGACAGCTTCTCTGGGCAACCTGTTACGGTGCCTCACCACTTCTCTCACCTCTGAGAGAAGAATTTCTTCCTAATATCTAATGTGAATCTCTCCTCTTTTAGTTTAAAACCATTCCCCTTTGTCCTGTCATTATCTAAGTAAAAAGATACATCTCCATCTTTTTATAAGCCCTCTGTACGTATTGAAAAGCTGTGATGAGGTCTCCCTAGAGCCTTCTCTCCTCCAGG
The DNA here is from genome assembly GCA_011076525.1 of Nettapus auritus. Taxonomy (NCBI): domain Eukaryota; kingdom Metazoa; phylum Chordata; class Aves; order Anseriformes; family Anatidae; genus Nettapus; species Nettapus auritus. Next base: position 2,693 of record JAACYP010021022.1, on the reverse strand, counting down.
CTGAACATTGCCAGCTCTCTTAGCCTGTCTTTCACAGGAGAGGTGCTCCAGCCCTCTGATGATCTTCGTGGCCCACCTCCAGACCCGCTCTAACAGGTTCACATCTTTTTTGTGCTGGGAACCACAGATCTGGGTGCAACAGTCTAAGTGGGGCCTCTCTAAGGCAAATCAGAGAGAGACAGTCACCTTCTCTGACCTGCTGGCCATTCCTCTGCTGATGCAGTCCAAGATATAGTAGGATTTCTGGGCTTCAAGCCCACATTGCTGGCTCATGTTCAGCTTTTTGTCCACCGGAACCTGCAAGAGAGATGTGGGAATCATGACTGGCGGTGAAGACTGAAGCAAAGAACTTACTGAGAACCTCAGACTTCTCCATGTATGTTGTTACCAGTTCTTCTTTCTAATCTGTCAAAGGGTATACACTTTCCTTGGGCTTTTCTTTTCCCTGAGCAATGGACCTATAGAATCCCTACTTGCTATTCTTCTTATCCCTTGCCAGGCTCAGTTCCATCTGAGCCTTGGCTTTCCTAATCCCACCCCTGCATATCTGACATCATCCCTGTTCTCAGATATTTCATTGGTCTAGCTGATCCTTCTAATGAGAACTGGTGTATGTGCACATACCCTGTTGCTGTCATCTGCCTTGTCCCCACTGGAATTCTTTCGTGTCTCTGCATTGGAGAGCCTGGGGGGTGGACACCTCAGCTTTTATTGATTCTTTTGATAGATATAACTAATAAGGGAACATCTATCCTCATATTTAGTTATGTGCTAATGATAGATATAGAAAGATATATTACCTAGTTCCACCATGTAGTTTTCACTCTTGTATTAACAACTAATTCATATGAGGACAAGCACCAAAATAACTCTTGTGGGAAAAAAAAATATATTCAGAACTAGCTCTTTTAGAGATACTATATTTCAAAGTAAGGGTCTTTTTTTTTAGAAAACTTAATATGGCAGTAATTTATTTATGCAATTTATGCACAAATCATCCTAAAATAAAAACACCTCTTACTATTTTTCTAATAGCTGTTGATCTCTTCATAACTATTGTGATCTGTTTGATGAAGAAGAAGCCCCATCTTTCTGCACTTGCACAATGTGGATATTTTACCAAGGGCTGCTGAGAAAATACCTCCCTGTTGGTTTATCCTCGTAGACACATGATGACTATCTGAGGAAGAATGTAGTATAATCCCATAATATAATAAATAATTTCTCTCTGTGTTTTCACTGTCTCTGGTACTCCACTGTGGATGTAACAAGCCATTGTCAGGAGGAAATGGAAAAGTGAAGTGAGTTCTTATTTTAAGAATTATTAATTTATTTAGATTAACTTTTTACTTTGAAGGTAGCTTTTTACTTTGAAGGTAGCTTTTTACTTTGAAGGTAGCTTTTTACTATGAAGGCACCTTTATTCAAGTGTTAATACTTGATTGATAATTGCATTTAGTCCTTGAAAGGAATTGTGCCAGTTTTCACCAATAAAGTATAGACCTACATACCAGCTAATTATCAATCTCAAGTCTGGCACTGTTTTTAGCATCAAGGATCCTGGCTGAAATTATTATTATTTTTAACATAAAGCTGAAGCAGAATTGTATGGGCAAACTTGATAGTACCTTCCTGTTTTTGGTTGTTTCTCTCTAGTGCTATCAGTCCATCACCTACATGACTCTATTAACAGTATATTTTCAACTTACTTGAAAGAAAGAAGGATCCACTGTGCTGTCTTTCTTCAAGTGCTTCTGTTTACTTGACCTAAAATACCAGAAGTTTGCTACGGAGGAATAGGAAGCTGGACAGAAGACATCTGGCATACGATCTCCTGAAAGCCTTATTAGTGTGTTTATCAGGTTAGCTAAAGCCATGACATGCAGGAGCAGAAAAGAAGGGGACTACTAAACTTTGGCTTGCATGATTACCTTGGAAGCAGAGACAGTGAGTGCAGTATTCCTAAGTGAGTGAACATTTCTATGTAGAAGAAATGCTAACTTGTATTTAAGTATTCAAATAAAACAGGCTCATTTCCTTTTAAATTTCTAGTGAAAATATATATATAACTTTACCGAAGGGGTTGTTAGACATTGGAACGGGCTGCCCAGGGAAGTGGTGGAGTCACCATCCCTGGAGGTCTTTAAAAGACGTTTAGATGTAGAGCTTAGGGATATGGTTTAGTGGGGACTGTTAGTGTTAGGTCAGAGGTTGGACTCGATGATCTTGAGGTCTCTTCCAACCTAGAAATTCTGTGATTCTGTGATTCTGTGATATATATATCGTTAGCACACATTCTACTTTCCATTGTTGCCAGGTTGAGTGAGAAACAGAGAATAACTATTGAATCTAGAGTTCACATTTGTTCGGCATTCATAGGCAGAAAGACATCCTTGTCACTTTTAAATCTTTGCCAAAAATCAAGAGAACAGAAACAAAATTATTTTGAGCTAGCTAAAACAATTTATTTCACTAAACCAGAATGAAATGTGAAGAGAAAATATGCCTTCATAGGATTTTGCCAAAGACTTTTATAAAGAATGATCACAGTCACAGCAAGGAGAAAAGTGCTAGCAACATGGGGGTGGAATCTGTCCTACAAGATGACCTGAAATGTTTCAATCGTCAACAATTTTAGATTATAATTGAGATTTAATGCTTTCTTTTGATTTGAGGGTTAGGAAATGCTGTTA
>MU016652.1:0-19497 GCA_011076525.1 Nettapus auritus | reverse complement strand
TCTCATCTGGCCCAGCAGCAGCACCCCAGTTCCTCTCGCTCCCAAAGCCAGGCTCGTCCCACAGCAGCTCTGAACAAGAACCAGCCCCTGGAACAACAAGCAGAACTGTACTGCCAAGCAGCTGCGCAGTCTCCGTGCTTGCAGACACTCAGAAGCCATCTCAGCACGGTCCTGAGACGCCTGTTCCGGGTCAGCCTGCCTGAGCGGGAGGGTGGGACAACAAGACCTCCAGAGGACCCTTCCAACCTCAACCGTTCGCTGACATTTTATTTTAGTTTCCAACACACCAATAAAACTACCGCTGAAGTCAGAAAGTGGGTACCGGTGTTGATCACAATCATTTCATACAAAAGTCGGACATTTGATCAAGCTCTCCCCACAAGCTGATATTTTCCCTGACAACCAAGCACCTCCTTATACCTGGGCTTCAGCTGAGCTGGAGCACTGGCTGCTGTGGCTCTTTCAGTGACAGAGACGTCAGCCACCCAAGCACAAACGGAGCCCTTTCAATTATCACAACGGCACTCCATGGAGATCTCGGAGGTACATGGGCATGGAGGGAAGTGCACTCACTGAGCCCTCTGCTTCCTTCCCCATCCAGCTATGCCCACCCACAGTCCTGCCTTTGGGGTGAGCCTCACTTTTTTATTTAAGAGACATGTAGATAAGGTACTAAAGGGATGTGGTTCAGTGGCGGGACTCAATAGGACAAGCTGATCATTGGATTTGATGATTTTCAAGGTCTTTTCCAACTGTGATGATTCTATGATTCTGTGATTTGTTTCTCCTTCCCTACAACTCAGAGAATCCACCCAGTTTCTCCTCCACCCATTGCTTCAAACTTCTCTTTTAGCCGCTTCAGTCACAATTTGGTATTTTTCCAAAGTTAATGTTTTTATGTACTCCAAGCCTCTTAGGGCCTGCTGAGGGAGAGAAAGGAAGATAAACCTTAACTCGTACCCAATTTATCTCACCTAGCAGCACAAGTAATAGATGGGTATTTTTAGCAATTCTTTTACTGTACAGGCTGCCTAATCTTCCACACTGAGTTAAATCTAAGGAAAAAGAGAGGGTGCAAGTGTCAGGGAAGGTATCAGCAAATCTTTGCAGTCTAATATAGCATTCAGAGGGGCAAACTAACTAAAACTCAGCCAAAATCAAAGCAAATGCAGGGACTCACGTAGCAGCTGGTGCCCCAGGCAGCAGTGCTTTCACATCTGCAGCACTTACCTCGCAATGAACATTACATTACACAACCATTTCTAACCTCTGCACTTGTCCTTGCTCCAAGCATTGACCATAAGATTCAATTCTCTACTAAAAAAGGTTGAGTAGTATTTTACTTATTTAAAAAAAAAAAAAAAAAAAAAAAAAAACTTTCCCCTTTCTTCAGTTCCTTTCCTCTAGCATTTCCTAGCTTTTATTTCCCTGAGCCTTATTTTTTTGCTGAATATATGCTGCCATTAGTACTACTTCAGCAGCACCCTCTTGCATTTCTCAGTGCCCCCACACACCATTGAAGGCGAGGTCTAGATCCTCACTTCTGGTACCCACGGTGTCAGTGTTGATGCTGAGCTGCTCACAGTGGGCAAGAAAAATGTAACATGAACACTGCCACTGTTAACACTGCACTCACTCCACACAACACCCAACGTGCATGAAGAGCGCAGTTTTCATCTCTCTCTGTGGGCATCAGCCTGGTTTTGGAAAAATCAAGCAGATGCAGGGGCAGAAATGACAGTCATACCCTCCTCACCACGTGCAGACCTTCCTCCTTTCCTCTGCACCCAAACAATGTTGCACAAGCACATCCTGCCCTCGGGACTGTGCCCTAATTCTGCTGGTGACTGTGAAGCTCGCTAACTCAGCAGGGCATTCCTGCACTTCTTTGGATGAACATTTTTGTACAAGTTTTCTTTGTTTGTGGTGCTCAGTACACCTCCCCATTACTTTTTCTGCTGCTAATAACCTACAGAGATTTAATTTTGTGTAGGAACCCTCCATTGTGGAACTGTTTTAATTAGTTCTCTGATTTGTTAGCAAACTAGGAATACAGCCCACTTTTTTTTCCTGTTGCGGTGCCACTTCATCCACTGCTACAAACAGCATGCTGGGACTGCAAGGACACAAAAACTCTTCAGCACTGCGGGAACTGGCAGACTCACCAAGTGTACCGTGATAAAATTTTCTGCTAAGGCTTAGCCCGGCTGTCAATGTGGGATCAAAGGAAAACTGATATATGAAAAGTGTAACTTCAGAGAAAAATAATCTATAAAGCATTACAATAATTGTTAACATGTCACCAGATTCTATAAATTTTGAAGAAAACTGCTGTTCACTTCTGCAACTCGTGACACTGTATTAGTCACCAAGCCATCCTAAGTCATACTACCTGTTCCTTTGTTCTACTATTTTACCACAGAATAAATAATAATTAAAAAGAGGTTTAAACTTTGTCATAACAAGTGAAAGGAGATCAAAGCAAGCCTGTGAATGAATAGAAAATACTGAATCCTCTCACAAACACAGTAAGCCAGCATGCCATAACAAAAGAATCACAATAAGTCTTCCATCTCTATGCCAGACTTCATCTGCTCCCTGGCCAAGAAAGTCAGGATTGAATTAAAAAAACATTAACAAAAGTTATGTCCAACTTCCAAATATTCTGAGCTTAAAAAGAAAACTTACATACTATGTTTAAACTGGCAACGTACCCATGAAATTTGTTCCTCAAAATTCTTAATATGTTATTAAAAGTTTACATGTTGTTGAACTGCCAGAAAGCACATTTACATCTTTACAATTGCCTCTTGCTCTCGCAAACAGTATTCCATTATATTTTTCTAGTACACAGCTGAATACAGCAGCTGTGAAACTCAGGAATGCCAGCAACCAATTAGGCTGGCATAAACCTCGTCTAGCATATAAAGCAAGACCAAGCTGCAAATGCTAAAAGCTTAAGAGCCAAATCAATCTGCAGTGGCTGAAGGCAACATCCTTCATTTCTGGTGTGTTTTCTGGAGCTGGGATGAAAATCTGAAATGTAAACGTGTTCATGTAAACACAAATGTGCATAACACTAAAAAGAGTGATTACAAAATGACTACCTTCACACACATTTCAAAAACAAAAGAAGGAAGTCCAGCCATAAAGGTGATGCACTGATTCTTCACCTTTACAATCCCTCTCCTCGCATGAAGAGAATTCATGTCACAGGGAAAACCTTTTTTTTTTTTTTTTTTTTCTGGGAAGTGGTTACACTGCTTTAGAACCCAAAACTGATTAAAAAGTTATCTGAACAGGGCATTACTTCTGTCAATGAGTTCTGTCAGACAGTGTATAGTTTACCTTGTACAAACTAGAGCATGCAGCAAACTGCTGCAAGTAAAAGACAATGCAAATATATGTGAAGCCACCTTAAATACACTTACAATACTCTCCCCTTTATTGATACAAGTGAACAACATCAACTCTTACATTGCCTCTTTTCCTAGTCATCTGATGAAAATTTTAAAAACAGAAGAAATAAAGCAAACGAGCATAAATTTCTGCAGAAATAGCAGATAAAATGCCTGTACTCTAAGAACTACTGATGCAGAAAAAATGTTTAGGAAGAAGCAGCAAAAGCAAATAAGCAGGGTAAATCAAACATGTTAACCTATCCTCACCCCAGTTGGTAGTGCCAGCTGGTAGAAAATCCCAAGAGGTACTTAGACCTTTACCTCTGAGCAAACTCGATGTTTTCTACCTGCAAAACTTGAAAATCCCACAACTCCGAAGCAGTGATCAATTTCAATACTAAATCCATAGCCTTTTCATCTTTCTGTTACTTTTCACAAATTTAAGTTACCAGCTGTAAATATGAGTTGGTGTTTTTGGAATTACAGCCTTGGCTAAAGCACTGGCTAACACGTGACCCAAACCACTCCGTTCTCTCAAGTGACTCAAGAAATAAGGCTGGTGAAAGACCACAGCATTCCCCACCATTCCAAATAATTAGGGTGTTCTGGCCTAAAATGACACTGCATTTGTACTTCTTATGCAGAAGTTTTGTGAAGTCCTAGAAATCTTATGAGACCTAATAGTTAAAACTTTACACACAGAGTCTAGATCAGGCTACTACATGGAAAACTTAATAATCTGCACAGTGACCCTCTCATTCCTCCACGCCAAAACAGCAGCAGGACTTTAAACCACGGTGATAACCTACCACCACCAAACAATTGTTTAAGCTTTGCTAGTTTAAAACCAGCAACCGTTTTTAGCAGGCCCAGCCTACGGCCATGCCAATGGACCCAACATTCAGTAAAGGAAACTCAGAGCTTGTTACATCCTCTGAACCTGCCGCTTCCTTAGGAACACAAATACATTATATTAGCTCAGACAGTGGTCAGCTCAGATGAGTAGTTGTGAATCAGAAGGCAGTACATAGAAGAATGAACGTGGTCCGAATCATTTTTAGCAGTGCTAGGGCTCTAATACACAGGGTTTTGATGGAAGAACTTTCCTGCTCTTACAGAGCTCCAGGAGCAACAACAACAACAACAACAAAAAAAACACTAATGCTTTATCCAACGCAACTAATGCAAATGTCCAAGGAAAAATCCCAAGGAAGAAGACAATCCCAGTGTAGATGTCCTCAGTGATGTTAACTGTGGCTACGTTCCCATTCACTTCATCAGTGCTCACAACTTCTCTCCCCGCACTGGATGGACAGTTCTTCTGTTAATTCCCCAGGGAAAAATCAGCAGTAATTGACAGATGTTTTTTTCTCCACATCACTAAGCATGCTTGATTTATTTTGTTTCAAAGACTCACTTATCCACATACAAGCAGCCCTGGTACAATGAAATGTCTGAGCCTTTTCAGTTATCACAATCTACTTTAATTCTCTTTGTTTCTATCACACGTTATGTTTTAGTTTTGTTTAATTTCATCATACAGATGTTTTATTTTTGCCATGCTACACTTCCTTGTTATCTTGGCTGTTACCTCAGTTATATTTTCACACTGTCACTAACATATACAATACCTACCTTGTCTCTAAAGCAAAACCTTAAGCACTAAAAAAAAGCCACATTATTTTTCATTACAGATATATTTCAATATTTTTTGGGGGGAACGATCCCTAACTACCAATTAATTTTATTTTTTATCACAATACTTGAGTCCTTCAAATGACAAGCTTGTCATGAATGCACATTTTGATCTCTGTAAGACTCTAAAACATAACAGGATTTTGAGAACAAAAACTAACATAAACCAAACTACATTTCCCATGTCTGTCTGTATATTCCAGTTTTGAATTAAAATCCAACCTAGTCTGCTCTTAGCCCCACCCAGAAAGCTACAGAACTCAGAAGAAAATCCCCATCCAAGATATGTATCTAACTTGTATGGAAAGAAAAAATAAAAATAAAACCAATCAAACACAATGCTATAGAAAAAGAAAAACAACGTTTTTTTTTTGTTGTTTGTTTGTTTGTTTGTTTGTTTAAGAAAAACAAAGTTCACAAATCTTACTGACAATCCACTAACAAATGAGGGAAAGAGGAAAAAAAACAACCAAAGCTCACATGCCAGTGAAGCGTGTGTAGCACTTAGCTTCGAAATACAAAGAGCATATTTCACGTCTCTCAAACAGCGAACAGGACATGACCAACTTTTTGGTTCCCCTTGCATTTAATTTAACATCAATAACCCCTTCCACCCCAACCACTATATTGTAATTCTACTTGCTTAGTCTAGCTGAATTTGTTAACTGCCTATATGGGTACACCTCCTATAAAGAGGCTTTCTAGAGCTGCATCCCCCTGCTGCTGTCTCAGTTTTGTGTTTCTCTAATACTTGTTAAATCTCTTTTCAAACTGTGATTCATTGCCTTTTTTTTTTCTTTGCTGCTGACCTTTCATTTTCCAAGCCAATCTCTAATATTTCCCCGTACATTCAAAGCAAGCTTCTTGTGGCTTCCCCAGTTAGAGGAACACTGTTTTTCACTTCTCTTCACCGGTCTGGTTTCTTCTGGGATGTGGAGCTAACACTCCTGTAACTGTATTCAATGCACATCATTTCACATTAGCTAGCTACTCTGAAAGCAGCCTTGACTTTGTTTACTTACAGAAGCTACAACTGCCTGTGAAATCAATGGCAGTCACCCCTCTGGCTTCATGAAAAAAATGAGAAAGAACTCACCACTGCAGCATTCAGAAGGTACAGCTCCGTATTGCTTCCATGGGTGTCAGCGCCAGAATGAGATAGGAGATTTGTTCCTCAAGCAGCTCCGTGCGTGAAGTATATCACAATGGGTAACAGATGCACTGATATCTAGATATTTATCAGCCAATTATCTTAGCTGCACCACGCCAGTCATCCTATCATTTTTAAAAGCCACCAAATCCTCCCCATATAACAACCACAGAGAAAGACATTTGGAAGGAAGCACCTGTCCAATCACGTAACGCATACTACTGTAAGTACTATTTAAAAAAAAAAAAAAGTAAAATAAAATAAATAAATAAATGAAAACACTTTAATAAGATGAATTTATTTCCCCTTCATGTTACTAAGCTGCGCACCCCTGCTGTTCATCCTGGAGGCAAGAGGCACTAGCACCTCACTGTCAACATATACGGACTTTTTTCTAGATTACACGTGTTCACACCCGTTTAGCACTCTGTACTTTCTTTTATAGCTTAAACAGGGACACCTGTACAGGAATGGTGAACCCATCTGTATCTGTCTTCAGCCCAAACACTCAGCCCTTTTTCAACAGTGCCAACCAGGATGAAGTGTGATATTCAACAAACAACTCCAGACTGCAACACTCACCGCCAAATTACAGTAATAATGAAATTGCACTCACTTTTCCCCTTGCCAATTCACACTGGTGGTCCACAATTGTTTGGTGATTAACTAGAATATCAAGATTTTTCTCCTGTCATTTACAGCTTATGAATTCCCAATTTGTAGCAAAAGCACTTTTATTTTGTGTTATTATGTTTTATCCCAGTTTATTCCATAGCTCATATTCTTCCTGCACGATATAAATCTCCACAGAGTTGATACTCCCACTCTAGAATAGCAATTAAGTTTCCCAACAACAATGTTACTTTTTGTGTTAAGGCCAGGAATGAATAACAGCCAGCCAGCCCCAAAACAGACCACAGAAAGTGTTACGTAGAAATTAGTAGGTACACCACCATCATCTTTCTTAAACACATGACAATTCTCATATTAAACTTCACCTGAATCATTTATCTTGCTTTACAAAACATTTTACTGAAATTCAGAGAAACATATGGATTACCTTCAATAATGTAACAACCTTCAATACTAGCAATGCTGCAAAGACTCTGCGTTGATACTGCTCACTTCCAGGACACTTGTCTGGTACACCAGAGACCAGAAGCATTTCAGCATCCGTCTTCCATTGCTTGCTACTGCTTTCTGTTGAGGCACTCCATGTTACAAGACTGATTTGATTAAATTTGTATTTACCCCCCGTTTTAGTGCAAAATCAAGCAAGGTGAGCTAAAATGACTCCTGAAACTGATGTTAATGTGATGGCTGACTGCTCCATCACCTACAATTCTTTTTTAGAGAGGCTGTGCAATCTCCCTCCTTGGAGATATTCAAAAGCTAGCTAGACGTGGTCCTGGACAACCTGCTCTAGGTGTCCCTGTCTCCTCCAGAGGCCCCTTCCAAGCTCAGCCATTCCGTGAATCAGTATGGGCTGGTTCGTTTCCGTGATACCCCAGGACAGCATGTTTCAAGACAGACTACCCACACCTGCAGCAGCTGGTGTTCTGCATGGGTCCCTCGGCTGTGCCTACATTAACAAGTGGTGTATGGCAACAGGAGCAGAGCTGCAAAGCAAAGCAGGTGGTGCTGAGGATCCCACATTCACACCGTATGTTCCAAAGGGACTGGGGGAAGTAGTGCCACAGACCAAACACCATGTGCTGGAGTGCACTGTGTACAGTTAACTGGAAGGTGCACTCCAGAAAGGGTGCATCCAAAAGGAATGTAGCGTGCTCCAAAGCTCCTTTCAAAGTGAACTAAAGCATAGCACAAGGACATAAGGGATGATCAGAAGATGTATATCCAAAGTTAGTTCTGGATCTGAACTGAAATGCTTGTATAGGCACATCCCACTGGTCCAAGCAACAGACCTTAATTTTTTATGCTTACTCACTTTGATCTAAACAAAAACAGAGAGAAAACTGCATTGTAGCCTCCCACTACGATGCTTTTAGAGCATGAACATGAGTGTGTGCTGGCTGTCCTGGGACGTGCAAGAGAATATGTAAGTGTGATACCTACCGAAGGGCTGCCCAGGCAGTGACAATCAAAATTATGCTGTTCAGGTCTCTTATCAGCAACCAGACAAGAAAGTTCAGGTTTCCGACAGGAGCTGGGTCATCTGGTTCCCTTCAGATGGGAGCCTGGAAGTAAACTAGTATGTGTGCAATGACAATGGTCATGGTACCAGGATGCTAGACTAAAATGAGGTGCAAGATGAATTCTCAGTACATACACAACCAGAACACCCGGAGCTGTGAAACACTTTAATCCTCTCTACAAGAAGATTACATGTAAACAAGTGAGAATGAAGGAGGGGACTGGGAAAGTGAAGCCATGTGTTGTAGGCTTGGTTTTGTTTTGTCTGTTTGTTTTAATGAGACAGGCTTTTCAAAACATTAGCCAGAAACTTCCATGTCATCTTCCAGCCTGATGTTCAGTTACACTCCAAATTACACCAAGCTCGAGGTCTCATCCTTTGGCAAGACAGGTTTTTGGGTAGTTAGATGCCATGACAACTATGAGGAAAAAAAGAGAGTGCACAAAAAGGTGGCAGATGAGCTTTGACACAGACAAAGGAAAGAAAAAGTGCCCAGAGAAAAATAATCTAATTTATGGATACACAATGCTGAAACTGCAGCTAGAAGTTACAACTCAAACAAGAGACCCCTTAAGGTATCATTCACCGTTCTGTAAAATCATTGATTCAAAACGCAGCTGCAGAAAAAAAAGAAAAAAGTCAATAAAAGATTGACCGTCATCAGGAAGCTAAATAATAAAACAAAGCATCACTGTGAAACACTTAAAAAAAAAACAAACCTTGCTGTACCCACATCTTATCTACCGTTTGCACTAGCCTTCATGCCCCAAAAACGATGTAGAGGAATTAGAGAATTACAGCTAAAATGATGAATGAAACAAGCAGAGATTAATGTACCTGAGAATGCTCACCTATGAGGAAAAGGCCACAAGTGGATTTGGTTGAGCTTCACAGCCAGAAAGGACAAACTGAGTGCAAACTGTAACACAAACCCTGCAAGGCTAGAACCAGGAGCACTCTCTTCGAGTTTTAGGCAGATAAAAGTAGTAATGCATCTGGCTATGCAGCAAACAGCAAACTTCCACATCTTGCTTTCACAAGAGATTTATGAGGCAGACAGGGTAAGCTGCTTCATAAAGGTATCCAATAAATTCACAAACCGTAGGTCTATAAATGGATATTTAACAGGACTACGTGGAGTTGTACTCCTAACATCTCAAATGTAATTCTGGATACTGGGGAAAGACAAAGGCATCAATCAGACTACAGATGGCAAGGCGGGTCTGCTTTCCCTGAATTGCCTCTCCTGCTGACTGTGAGCTACACGAACTACCGGTGTGATCCACTGGGGCAGGTTACGGCAGTGGGTGGCATAGTTTAAGGTGATGAATGAACCCCAGAAAGACAGAAATACTTCACAAACTAAAAAAATAAAAAAAATAAAAAAAATCAAAAAAAAATCCACTCTCTTCAATTTCAGCAGAAATCTTGAACAGAAAGAAAAACATTTCCTTTGCTTTTCATAAAGCATTCCTATTCATTTTGTTCCACAATCACAATGAAATCTCCCTTCCAAACTGTAGAAAAAGTCCACACCAAAACAACAAAAAAGACCCGTTTTCAATATTCGCACAAGGTTTTCCAACTCCCACTGGCCTACTTGAGCTACCTTAAATTTTCAGATTTGAGGAAAATTAAATAATTAGAGTTGTAAATTTCATTCAGAAGAGAACAAGACATTAGCATATGACATTACAGTATTTCCTGTCCTGTATCTTATTTTTTACTACGGCTGCACAAGTGAAGGTTTTCATTCAGTTAATGGTAATGACATTCACATCTTTTCTGTCACTTGACAACTTGTAAACAAGTTGTAGGAATAGTTCAATGTCTTCTTATGTCTATTTTTTTAATTTTGGAAGACAGAACATAATTTGACATCTTCTTGCACATTTAGTCAGCAGTTCCTTGAAGTCCTTTAAAACAATTTTGCAGGCAGCTTCCTTAAAATCTTTTAAAATTGCTCGTGAAAATACCTGTCCAGAATCTTTCATTGTATATTTTTACAGATCAAAGTCCTCTGTGTTCAGTATAAATTTCAATACAGTTATGGTATGTAGGAGTAAAGGTAGATTCAGTCACGTCTCTCAAACAGTACTGAGGTTTAGAGGTTGTAGATTTTTTTTTCCACTTTTCTACAACAGGACTTAAGATTGTGGTGGATTCAAATAGCGTGGTGGATACCCTCTGCCAAAAGACTGAGATGACTTGGCCAGTGTTCCCCCTCCCTTCCCCCTTTGTTTTGTTTGTTGCTTAAAAAAATAGCAGAGACCTCTTTTTCATGATGTTCTCTGCTTTCTCTGAAGCTAACAGTAGCTGCCCAGAAACAATAGCTTCTTGCATCATACAGAAGTTTTCTAGCAGCATCTTATACAGTTGATTTCAACTGGTACCATTTGCCTTTTCTGATCTACCTGTCAACATTTTTTTCTCCCCTCATTTTACAGTATTGCATTCAGTAAGAATATTTATCATAACTTATGACTGAGTTGCCAAATGTTGTTCCTGGTTGAAAGGCATTTTTCATTTCATACATGTTGAAAAGCCTTTATTTTAGCCTTATCTTAACAAGGTCCTAGAAGTTCAAGATCAAACCATTAAATAAACTTGGAATAGTATTTTAATTCTTCTCTGTGGTTTGATAAAAGCTCAAGGTAGCTTAAAAATTTTCAGATTGTGACTTATATTCACCCCATTCATCACCACCTGAATTCCTATTCTATTAAACTGTCAAGAAAAACTGGAAAGTTCAATTTATATACACTAAAGCAAAACTACATAAGGAACATGTAAATATAACCCAAAATTGAATCAGTAAATTGAAGAATTGCAAAATCTAAGTGTGCTTGTGCTTTTCAAAGTGAATTCATTTCTACTGCCTTCTTCCTAGAGTCAGAAATAGAGTACAGATATATTGTGGACTTTTTTTCTAAGGAGAAACCTTTACACAAATCTCTGTCTCTGCTCCACTCCACTTATATACGTATTTGATGGGCAATTGGAAGGCAATTCTTAACTTACTAGCCCAACAGGAAAAAAAAAATACACTTAAAATACTCATACATGGGATTATGTAGAGCTTTCAGTGTCAAATGAGAGCCATGGTAAACTCAAACTTGCACTTGACTAAAAAGCTTCAATTGAATTAATGATAACTTGAAAGCAAAATAACATTCTTCTATGGGGGAAAGCATGACCACCCATTGCTAATAAAGCCACCAAAGCCAAAGATTCATGGTTATAAGCAAGTTACCTTACTCATGTTATTTCTACCTGGTATTGCACAATTGCATTTTACAAAGTCCTGGAATTGCCAGTGTTGCAGATAATACAGCAGTGGCAAGGAACAAGCAGACTTTTCCCTCTACAAGTATGGGAAACCTTAAGGCTGCTTATGCCACATGCAGCCAGAACTGCCACTATGTAAAAACAATGAGCTACACTGAAAGCAGTGTTATTTGAATAAAGAACAAAAAGTTCCACTACCACATTCAAGTCTTTTAAGTAGCAAAATCCCTAATTCTTCTCTTTCAAGAGTCAAACGTAAGATCTGACTTCTGTTGCTGTACGAGAGCCTGCTCATATAAAGAAAAATGGGAAAAAAAAAAAAAACACAACCTAACAAAGTAGCTTAATTACTAAATCTAACTGATAACTCACCTATTGTAAAATGTTATTTGAAGTTCTAGTTAAAAGCACAGTTACACAGTTATTTCCAAGAACCTCTACTGACTCCTTTACACTAAGCAATTCTAAAATTATCTTGGGTTCCTAGCAACATAAAAGAACTGAATTTAGACTGTAATAGTAGAGTTATCAAAAGTCTTCTAGATATTCTCTGTTCACGTAAATGATTCAGGTCACCACAGACATTCAAAAATAAAAATAAAAACTAAGCATAAGTCTGAAAAATTAGTTAGCTTTCCCGGGAAAGGTAATTCTCATGCAATTTTTCACAAAGCATTACCACTTTTTGTCTAACAGATGTAAAATCTAGTTTTAAATATTCAGCAATAACTAAATTCAAAGACATCAAAATTAACTCTACAGAAAACTCTTCACCGAAGAAATGGCCATACAATTGTCCTAACACCCTCCCTATCTATGGCTGCTTTTTCCCCCCATAAGAGATTAACAAGGCACAGAGAACAGTGGCAAAATACAAGAACATCTAGCCCCACATTCTGCCTCCAACAACGGTTCTACTTCAGAAAAGCATTCGCCGATATAAATATTCTTCACTAACTTCTACCAAAGCAATAATTTCTGGATTTTCTAAGCCAACAATTGTCCTGTTTATCATGATACTTTTGGGGATAGGAACAAAATGCATTTCCAGGATATCAGACACAGTCATTACTGCTTCATAGCTAAACACATACTGCAGAATTCAAAGTGTCCATTACAGGGGTCAAAGTTGTAGGAAAATCATGTCAACCATCTGTCTATCTCTATATCGGGAACATTATAGAGAGCTATTGGCTTTTTAATTCTTGGAGTGAAAATAAAAAATAGTACTGAAACAAGAGTATAACAACCGTGAACATTTTACGGAAAGGAACGAGGACAGAAAAAGAAGTGGAACGTGTTTGAACATACAGAGTAAGAACAGTTTCGTGGCTGTAACTCATAGCAGTTTATGACAACCTACATCTGGATTGCCACAGTTTTAGTTTCCCAGCCTCCCTCCCTGCAACACATTCAACTAAAAACTAACACTGATGCAGTGGGCAGACAAAAGCAGCCCAGATCTAACCATCTTAAGCAGACGTGGAATCACACCAGTAATCAAAATTACTAAAACTTAATTGTGCTAAATGTCTAAAAGTCTTAAGTAAGTACAAAAAATCTCTATAAAAGATAATAGAAAAAAATAGTCCAAACAATACAGCTAGAAAAATACATTTTAGTCTCTATGTGCAGTTCAGAACTGAGAACAATTTAAATAAAATCCCAAATATGAAGTCACAATAAAAACTAAAGGTTTAGAATATACAATAGCAAGCATTTTTTTTTACTATAATTATTCCCTCCAAAATACTAGTAAGAAATGCAAGAAAGCATACACTTAAGAAGAGACAAATGGTAGAACTGGAAAACAAAGATAAGCTTTCAAGCCAGCAAAAAGAATTGGTCATATACCTGAAAGCTTGTTCATGCTTTTGAAATAAAAGAGATAATAACAAAAGCATATTACAGCTCCATCAAAACTTTTCACCCAGATCTGAAAATGCATACTGAAAGCATCTGTGCATCCAAACTACTCTATGCTACAGAGACATTACAAGAAATTGATTATTAAAAGTAAATGTCTTTTTAAAAACTATTTATTTTTAAATTAGAAACCCATCGTGACTGACCATTCATTTTGTTTACTGCACATTCTCACTATTGTACAGATTTAAGATGGCTTGGGTGTCCTTGCTGCGGACTTCCATACCTTAGTTTTACATTACACTGAAAATTACACTTAACTCTGAAGAGCTAAAACAACCTACCATAAGCAACTGCATTCTTTTTTCTGTATTGTGTGTATTTATAGCAAACACTATTTTAGCATTCACAATGGGTTGACCACGTATTCTCTTCCTGATCTCATGATGGTGAGGATAACAAGATAAACCAATAAACAATAAGATGGAAAAACAAGTCAAAAAAGAAAGATTACACTCTATGATGTAAGCAATAAGTAATTTAAAAGGTAGAACTTATGTGAGAATACAGAAATGAAGTGAATTCACTCCATTCTGTTACTTATTTCTCAAGCACAAAAAAATCACAATGGAATATTCCACAGGTCAATACAATGAAAATATCACAGATTTTGTGCTCTAGGAAAGGAGCTCATCTGATAAATACTCCATCCTTTTCATTCAACTTTTACAGCCTTTGAGTAAGTAGATATATTCAAAGAACTCAAAAGGCTAATTCATCCTCTAGAGCAAAGAGATACCTTTTCAGTGGCACTGCTTTTCACTCAGACATGATCTCTTTCCATCAATTTGTCATCTTTTCCCACCTCAACAAGGGGTGAAGCCATGCTTGGTGCCATGCTGTCAAGAAGCAGCATGTCTTCAGTTCATAAATCCGTAAGAAGAAAACAGGAGTAAAACTGGGTGCCGGCAACAAACCACTTGCAAGGAGTGGGTAGAAAGAGCAACAACTTCACCTACCAAAAAAAAAATTTAAGGGTATGTCCCCATAATACAATGAGATGGAGAAAAAAAAAAAACACCAACCACACAACACAAGCTATATGATCCAATGGCTATAGATGGCTCTAAAAGACATTATTACCAGTATGTAATTCTGTACTGAACATGGAACAAAAAGATGAGAAGACTCTCTGAAGATTAGCATTTCAACTCTTGTCATTCAAGAGCTATTTATGCGAAATATAGAAGGCCTACATAAATATCTGAAAATCTGCAAGTTACAGTGAAAATCCACTTACTGAGCATCAAGAACAGAATGCTTAAAAAGTGATTTTAAAAAGGACACAGCAAACTTAACACACCTTCCTGGTCAACATTTCTGTAGGAACAATCCCCAGAAACTGGATGTAACGAGATGAGCACCTGCACTGGATAAGTAAGTCTAAATGCTGGACCCATTAGCTCCACCAACAATGCCAGACTTGAAGTCCCGTTTATGATCTGGCCACTAGGGAAGGACAAAGACACATTGTGTCAAGTATGGCTTACATAGGGATTAGGTAATTGAGTCAAATGATTTAAATGGGGTAACAAAAAAGTCTTAGTCACAGGGAAAGAACAGATACATGTCACCAAAGGAAAGAGTAAAAGCACATTACCATTTAAATCTACCCTCAAGAGCTTGTTAAATAGGGTGACTACCCAAACCTGAACAGAATTTTTATAGCATCATTATACCTTCTGTCTTGCTATAAAATCATTATTGCTATTGGGAGCTGCACATAAACGTCAAGATCATCATAGGGGATCACCCAAAACACAGAGGATGGTGTAGACACTCAAAATTAACAAACGTCGGTTTCACACAAGTTGGGCTTTGAAGAAACAAAATAAAACAAAAATCACAGCCCTTACAAAAATTGTTACAAAAATTTAGTCTCCTCTGTATTTGATGTTTACCATGATGTTTTGGCATGCGTAAGGAAAGAGGAGCTGCCAGTAGGTTTTGGAACTAGATGGATTATCTTTGACCATGACCAGTTTCAGCTGCTTCAGAGACAAGTAAAAAAAAATAATTCCTAAGTAGGCAATTACAAAATAACACAGCCACAGGCAAGATTTCCTCCTTCCTTCCTCATCAGTTAGAGGTTATTTAAACTACAGGCTCAAGTAGAACAGAAACTACCTTTTACGATGGGTGGTGTATTTTGTTTAAGCTTTGTTACAGAGCTGGATATTCCTATCATCCATACCAACACCCTCCCTAAAATTCTGCTAGGCTTCCAGCATCCATGTCCTATGGTAATAAGCTCCATGTGAAAATTGTTCCAAGTTTCTCCTCTTTTCTCAGTTTTAAGTTTTCTCTTTCAAACACTGGCAGTTCTACTGTTACTCTATTATGAAAAATAATAATAATAATAAAAATGAACACAAGCTCGTGATCTTTCTTTTTCACGTGATTTGATGTTTAATCTGTAAAAAAGAACAAAAAAAAAAAAAATCACCTTTTTCTTTTCCTAAAGTTTCTGTAAAATCTTCGGTCACTTTCCTCAATTACCAGAAGGTCCTTTCTCCTCATCTGCTGCTTTACTTCCGACACAGTGACACCATCACTGTATTCCACCCCTCTCCA
This sequence comes from Nettapus auritus, assembly GCA_011076525.1. Classification (NCBI taxonomy): domain Eukaryota; kingdom Metazoa; phylum Chordata; class Aves; order Anseriformes; family Anatidae; genus Nettapus; species Nettapus auritus. The sequence goes on along the minus strand of MU016652.1, from coordinate 3,308 downwards.
AATGAGCAAATATGTAATTAATTTCTCTGTTCTTCTAGGTAGTATTTCAGATTTGCCAAGATGGAGAGGATAGGAACAGCCTGAGGGGGAAATGGGCAGAACACAACTGGACTGGAAAAGTAAAGGGAAAATACCAACTAGCCTACCAGAGGTCTGCAGGGCATAAGACAGATTTATCCTATTTCAGCAAAAGACTGAATTTATGGGGGGGGAAATGTAAGACATTCTTTCTCCAAGTAATTATGTAGGTCTTTGTTATCATTAATTGGAAAACACACAAGACGCGGGCGGGGATGTGGGGATAAGTTCACTTGCAAAGCAGTGGGCTATTGCTTTTTGGGTAAGGGGAATTCATCACCAAATACCCATATCTAGACCTGAGAAAGGCGCGTCTTCTGGACAGGAGGAACCACCCTCACAGCTGGTCTCGCAGCTACGTTCTAGCTCACTCTCTAGCTCTTCTGTGAGATAAGGCTGATTTTTCACAACTGAAAAGACAGTCCGTTGTTAGAAATTCACAACCTAAAACAAACAAGTTCTTTCCAAGACAGATTACCAAGGCGTATTTCAAGTAACATAAATAAATCGTACTTAAATAAGTAGCACATTTCAGTATCAGAAATGATTATTAAAAGCCAAACTAGGTGACCACTTGATATGCTCTTTCATGAACATTATGAGTTACCCCATGTAATTATAACTGGAAATATTATCTGTTACTCTAGACAACATTTATACCAATGTTTACCCACTGAGAAAAAACAGATACACAGCAAGCAGCGCTGCATCGTCAATCCTCGAAAATGTTGGGTTTTATCCAAACACTGGTTTTCATATGTTTTTGGCCATGAGCTCTAATAATGCTTTTCATTTGTAGAACATCTATATTCTATTCAGTTCTATAAGAAATCTCTCACTTAAACACTTAAGCCTAATTAGAACTTTTCAAAATGACAGAACATGTAACTTTTCTTTCCAGAATGTTCTGGTCTCATTCTCACACTTCTTGTGTTTTGCATGTCTTTGAAATTTTGTTGTAGCAAATAAGGGTGACTTTTAACAGCGATGTTTTATTAAAAAAAAAAAAAAAAAAAAAAAAAAAAAAAAAAAAGCTATTCTTTTCATTCTACTTTTTATTTAAAGAAAAAATAGAGTTATCTGGAACTAATAAAGCTTTGTATTCAAAAAAGCGTTTAGCATAGCTGGTGGACAGATGGGAAAAAAATGCATACTTGTTCAAATGACCCCATTAACAAAATAGAATTTTGTTTTATTCAGCAAATGAACACATAAATAAGGAGATTTTAAACAATTATTATACCTACCTCTCAAAGCATAAATTTAGTTTTAAAAAGGAATTCCTACAAACAAGACAGTGTGGGACAACAGACCAATCAACACACCACTTTCTCTAGAAGTTTCTTGGATGGTTTTAATTGAGCTTTCAACCTCCGGTAGCTGGTATGATGGATAGCCCTGGTTCTACCTGGGATACAGGTTCCAGGTTGGGCACATCCAGGTAGCGCACTCTTCCTGAAGGAGAAGGTCGTACTTCACACCTCCACTTTCTCACAGCCACACATCTCCTACACGCAGATACTTCTGGGGTCACAGACCCTCTGAGAATCATCTGAACTCCCTAATCCTGCAGAAAACTATCGCATCTAAAAGTTGGCAAATTCAACGCAATTAATGAATTAAATCATCAAGATAAAACTACTGGCCACAATGGATGCAAGATGGAGCTCCTAAGACCAACGCAACTGGCAAAGGCGTCTTGTTAGAAGCAGCCAGGTCAACCTTCATTGCTTGTGCAACCACAGCCCGTGTTGGTAGCCTACCTTCTGAAAGGCAAAGCAATCTGCATACAATGTAGTGCGGGCTGGCTTTTGGTATGTCTCAAAACGCCCCCTTCTACATACCTGGTGATCCAGCAGCCCTGATGGAAAACAAAGCATCGCAATAACCAGGACCCACTAACCCTGGTACAACACTGCCGTGTGGCTGCTCACACGAGGACCAAGGCAACACAAATGTTCAAAACCCTACAGTTTGTGTGACTGCTGGGAAGACAACCCCTAGTATATTGCTGTGTAAGATACTTAACGCGCTACTTCACATATGTGATACAGCAAAATATGTGGTGAATTGTTAACAGTAATGAAAATAAGTATTGTTACATTGAAGAGTTACTGTCCTCAATTCTAACTTCAGATGTGAGCAGAACCCTGCAGAGCAGAAAAAAAAACACAACACCAAAGCATTGTCATGTCTTATTGTCCAAAGAATATACCAAACAGACAGTAACATGTATTAGAAGTTGACGCAGGCCTCAGAAAAATAGTTTTTCAAGTTGCTCTGATGAGGTTTTCTGAAACCTCAGACAGAGATCTGCAGGAGCTATGCAAATAAGTGCCAGACCTATCAGATTCTTCACGTGACACACAAGCCATTAGGCACAAATTGAGGGGTAAGGTTTAATACAGCGTCCAGCTAACACCAAGCATTTGATTTTTATTGTAGGGTTGAACTGCACTATGGGACGTGAGGGAGACGAGCTGCATAAAGACTCTCTGCTCATTTCCTGCCTCATGACAAAACCACGCTGACTTCAGCCTTTGACCTCCGTGTCCCTCTTCCCTTAAAAACGTTTGATTATTGTATAGCAAGATGACGAGCAGGGAAGAAAACAGAAGACCCTCCACAACGCGCCAGCACAACCCCACCCTGGCTCAGCAGGTTCCGGAGACCTCACCGAGGCCGGCAGCGGGTGACACATCCCCTCACAGCACGGATCCGAAGCCAGGGGCGACCTGCCTGCGGTTCAGCCGCTGCCAGCCCCCCGCTCCCCAGCCCCCGGGAGGAGCTGGCGCCCTCGGCGTGCTCCATCCGCGCGCATCCCCGGGCAGCACCCCGCGGGCTGCGGATGCCGGCCGAGGCCAGGGACGACCCGGGAGGGGCGCGGGGACCACGGGGCGAGCGTGGCACGGCGCCCCCCGCCCCCAGGCCTGTCGGAGCGCAGGGCCGGATGGAGGCAGAAGTTACCCACCGGATTACGGCCTCCCCACCCCCAGCACCGAGTCCCCTCCCCTACGCCCCCTTCTCTCCCTGCCGCCCCCCGCCCGTGGCGCCCCCCCGGCGCCCCTCCCCTCCCTCCCCGCGCTGCCGCAGCCGCCCCGTCCCCACCGGCCCCGCGCCCCCGCCCCTCCGCCCGCGCTCCCCCGGCAACCGCAGCGCGGCCCGGCCCGGCCCCTCCCCGGCCCCGCGCACACAATGGGCCCCGCGCCGCGCCGCGCCTCGGGCGGCGG
>JAACYP010020985.1:0-16414 GCA_011076525.1 Nettapus auritus | reverse complement strand
ACCCCTGAGCCTCCTTTTCTCCAGGCTGAACAATCCCAGCTCCCTCAGCCTCTCCTCGTAGGACTTGTTCTCCAGGCCCCTCACCAGCTTCGTCGCCCTTCTCTGGACTCGCTCAAGCACCTCCATGTCCTTCTTGCATTGAGGGGCCCAAAACTGAACACAGTATTCGAGGTGTGGCCTCACCAGAGCCGAGTACAGGGGGATGATCAAATCCCTAGCCCTGCTGGTCACACTGTTTCTTATACAGGCCAGGATGCTGTTGGCCTTCTTGGCCACCTGAGCACACTGCTGGCTCATATTCAGCCGACTACCAACCATCACTCCCAGGTCCTTCTCTGCCTGTCAGCTCTCCAACCACTCATCTCCCAGCCTGTAGTGCTACTTGGGGTTATTGCTCAGATTTTGCTCAGAAGTTACTTGATTTGCTCAGATTTGCTCAGAAGTTACTTGTTTTCAAAATAAGTCATTGTCCTATCAGAATTTGAAGTGTGCTCCCTACAGCTCCAGCCCCCTTGGGGGCTATGTGGCCATCACATTTAATTTAATTTTGAAAAAAAAAAAAAAAAAAAAAAAAAAAAAAATCAATTTAGTTGTACTTCACCCCTGGGAAAACATGCTTCAACTCCAGACAAAAAGAGAGAGCACACCGAAGCACACAAGCTTGGGAGATATGCCTCCTCACAGACATTCATTTACATATATCCTCCCCTGCTCAGTTGACACTGGAGATTGTGCTTTACAATTATTCAGAAGCTAACTGTTCTTCATTAAATATAATGGGAACAGTGCTTTTTGACATGTGTTTCTCAAGTAATCTTCATGGATTTATCACTTTCTCTTTTCCCCCTTTTTTCTCTTGAATAAGTAATAATTTATTACATAATGGTGCTGAAGTCTTCAGTATATAGGCAATGATGAATTGGAAGTAAGCAGTGGATAGGCAATAGTAGAAGGGGAAGTGGAACTGTAGTCAGATCCTGACAGCTGATTTGGTGGCATCAGTTGCCGAATGTTGTGTCAAACTGTTGAAAGTTTTCAGGACTCAAAATCAGCAGAGAGGTAAATATTTTTTAATTTATTTGAAATGAAGTTAACATCTTATCTTTTTCCTGATTAACAAAGTTATTCTGTATTGTCTAGTAGATCTGAGTTTTTACTTTCCCAGTAGAATGGGTCACAATATCCCAAAACACGCCATACCCTCAGCTGACCTGGCTAAAAACCTCTCTTTTTAACTTACATTTCAAAGTAATTCCTCAAAGACCAACTTACTCCACTGGCAGAAAAAAAATCCCAAACGGAATAAATGCTTTACTTTTTCTCCATGAAAAGTAAATGAAGTGGAGGAATTCTGTCACCAGGTCACAATACACCTGCTCTGTATTCACACTGTTTCTGCTTCTTTGTGTTTTACTGTATAAAGAAAATTATACCTTGCCTTCAAATTGTAACAATGCAAGCATGTAGGGGTGTGGGCATCTTACTATAATGAGTTTCAGAAGGCGAATGTATAAAGTTGAGACTAGTAGTGTATTAGTTTGCTATATATAAGAATCAAAACAATACAAAATGAAAAATAGAGATATCTAGATAACTCTAGAGATAACTCATTTTAAGCATTTATTTTTATATTCTCTTTACCCAGAGAATAAAAACAAGCACAAAAAAAACTTCTCTTAATGATAATTTCTCATTATTGCATTATTTGTCTTCGTTATTTTGGCCTAAGTTTACCCGACCTCAATTTTCATATTTAAATATATGGAGCATAGCTTAAGTTAAGTTAGGTATGTTAGGTTAGGTCAAGTTAACTTAGGTGTTGCCATAGTTAATGGAGAGTGATAATAGAGCCCATACTTTTACTTTTTATTTCTTCTTCTTCTTCTTTTTTTTTTTTTTTTTTTTTTTTTCCATGAAAATATTGTGTCTTAAAGAAAAAAAAAAAAAAAAGTGAAAAAAGACCATGTCATTTCGGGTTTCATTGTCTTATGTGTCGTCTTGTTAAAGCACTGCATTTGACTAGGACTTTCTTGTCAAGTTACAATTCAATGTAAAGTGACAACTGCAGCCAGACATGGTGTGAGTTCTAAAAGGATGTGTCCATCAACACAGCTTTAAAACTGAGGGGAAAAAAAAATAGAAAAGCTTCTCAAAATAGAGTTATAGTTCTTTTCCTCCTGAAGTAAGTAATAAATCTTGAGATAAATAATAAAACTTCAATTATGTTTACATTTCAAGACATTTTTGACATTTTTTAATGCATTTTTTTCTGTAATTTCCGTGCTTGTTGTTGTTTCATTTTCAATTAAATCAACATGCATCTGAAATAGCATAACTGGACTCTTTTGAAGAGTCTTTCAACTCTTATGGTAACTGGAATGTTTACGGCATCTTGAATTTCATTTAAGTATCCAGAGATAGCTTAAATAATTGGCCTCATTCTGTGTTCCCAATTAGTTTTCCAACACAGAAAGAGATATTCTTCATTCTGAAATGAATAAAATTTGCAAATTAAAAACCTTATATAAATATAAATATTTATATATGTTTATATATGTATATTTAAGATAAATTATAGAAAAACAGCAATAAATAAATAAATAAATAAATAAATTTCTCCCAATTTTTATTAATATGAATATAGTGTGATTCTCTGTTGGGTAAGTAAATTGGTTACATAACAGGATTTTTTTCTACTGTTAAGGTAGTTAAACATTATATCAGAAACATCTCTTGATCTTCTTTTTGCAAAATTAAACAAGTCACTTTCTTTCAAATTTAACATTTTTCTCAAATTCACAATTAATTTTCCAAAGATAATGACCAAATCTTTTCCTCTTTTTCATTGTCTTTTTCCAATTGATGACATCAAGAACAAACTCATTCTTTTCATCCATATCTCCCCTCCATCATGAATACAAAACTCTCTAATTCCCATTTAGAACTCAGTAGTTATTTAATCATAGACAGAAAATGGTTCTTATATTTAATGTCTTCTATTGAATTTTTTAACTACTAGATCTTTCTCCAGGTCAAATTGTCTGAGAACAAAATATTTAATTCCAAGATACACAATATTCTTCAATTCAAATATATATATATTTCTTTATATGATCTTGTTCCTTGGTTCATGATCTTTCCTGACCAAAAGGAAAATATGCTCTACAAAGTAAGCATCTTTTATGGGTATTAATCTAAATAATATAGTAACTGATGAAAGTCTGAGAAAGATTGTGTCATTAGGGATTTCTTAACTCTGCTACTATTTTTTTTTTTTTTTTTTTCCCTAACATTCACAGTCCCCCCAACAACAACAACAAAAAAAAGGTGGCTTCGATATATGTGGTTGATTACAATATATACATACATACATACATATATATATATATTGAGTGTTCCATGTTTGGAATGCCACTAATATAAACCTTTGATGACACTGAAAAGATTTAAACTAACAAACAACCCATCAATTCTTAGTAATCTAAATGTGTCTATTAGTGATTTCCAAAAGCCAGTTGGGTATAACTGGCAGCAACTGGTACCAAATCTATTCTAGTATTTTCCTAAATGCACGGAAGCTGCTAATCTGTTATGGATGTCACATAGAAACTTTTACTTGAGTTATGCTGAGCTGCCAAAATACACATTCAAAAAGTTGCTCAATATAGTAGTATAAAGCATATGGAGTATATTTATATACCCTCCACTATGTACTGAAAGGAAAGGTGAGCTATAAAAGACCTCATAACCACACAGCAGAGTGTGTCACCTGCTCCTGCACTTTATATTGTTATGTCAGTGAGTGACTTTATTAGCTAGACAAGAACTGCAGGCAGGCAGTAACTGATGTATATTAACATCTTCTCTCAATTATACCTGGTCCTGACCCTGCTCCCATTGAATTCCATGGCAAAACTCCTACTGACACCAATTGTGTAGGCCTGGGCTTGCATTTTTTAACATTTGCACATTGTCTTTAATTTTAACTCAATTTTATATAGACTCAGATATAGGAGAACATTCACCTCATCTTATAAAAGAGAGAAGATAATCCCTGGCTGAATGTACGGTAGTTTCTGAAGGTCACAGCTGGAATGGCCATAGACAGAGCTGTACTCATATTCTAGGTTTCTGTTTTTCAGAGACAAGCAAAGGTGAACTTGTCATGCATGGAGATTTTGGAAGTGTAAGAGGACTTGGTCTGTGAAAGATGTGCAAAAAATGTGTAAAGAAGTGAAATATTAGACAAACTGGCAACCTGATTGACTTATGCCCAGTTTTAGAGGCGTGGAACTACCTTGCAACCAACAGATACGCAGTGAATTCAAACCTAAGTGCAAGAAACCAGGAAATCAGGTGAACCCAACTGATTGATAGTGCACGGAAACCTGACTGACAGCAGACATGAGCACATAAACCTGCTTAACAATGATGTTTAATGCAAAGTGGATGTGTTTGGTTGCATATAAATACTCTCTCCAGAGTTACACTTTCCTGTCAGATTTAATACTACAAAAATAAAGGGTTCACATGCAGCTACTGGCACATAAGGCTTTCACAGCTGTTCCTGAAGGAAATAATTTCTATCACCAGCTGTACCTATCCTCCCCAGGGATGTAACCTCTACAGTTCTGTCCCTTCTCTTCTATTAATTCATTCTCAAATAAACATTATAAAAATAGGGAAAATAATAAAGAGACATACTAAATTGTGTGAAAGAGAGTTGGGAGTAAGTGGAAAGTTAAGGCTCCTCACAGCATGGATATTGCACAGGACATGGTTTGTGTTGCAGCTCTTAGCTGTTGTATGCCACAAGTCCTGTAGACCAGTTTTTATTCTATTCCATATCCTATATTCCATATAGGTTTCTGTCCCTAACTTGATTCACCCTTTAAATTTATTATTATTATTATTATTATTATTATTATTATTATTATTATTATTTTCCCCAAGAAATCGTGTGTGGCCCCTTAAAGTCAAGGTAATGGACTTCAAATATTTACCACTATTACAGATGTGGAATTGCAATGGTCTAGCAGAAGACTGATTATATGAAACAGGAAAAAGAAAGAGCAAACATAAGGTGACAGTGTATGCTTATCACTTAGTGCAGATACTGACCACATATATGCATGTGTTATTGAGAAATACATAGCATTTTATTTGCAGAAAAAATATTTAATCCCTTGATGTACACATGTACAAGTTATGGTGTGTGTCTTCATAACACATATAACACATATGGAATGTGTTTTTTTAATTTGTTCCTGAAGTGTGTTGATATACAAAAGGTTCATCTCTGAAGCAACTTGATTTTGGGGGGCAACTAAACCTAAACCAATCATAGACAGAGTTTGTAATGAAACCTTTATTCTCATGGAAATATATTACTAAATTCAATAAGAATTGAAACATAAAATTTCCATAAAAGTTAAACTGAGTAGTTCTGAACTTCAGGTAAAGCCCACTGAATTGAAACCCCAGCACATGAAAATACTTTACATGTGTATCTTCAAAAGCAGTGATGGACTGTTTGCTTGTACTTAAAGTTAAAAATATTCTTAAGCATTCCATCAAATTAGGATGCCAATATGTAATGATATATTTTCTCTAGCTTTTGAACTACATATTAATTAGCCGTTTTATTTCATGCAGAGTTATAGACGTATCATTTATCCCCAGACTCTGTCATTTTCACAATGTAGGTATCATCACACATATATATCTTTATGGTGTCACCTTGTCTTGGTTTTGGCTGGGATGGAGTTAATTTTCTTTCTGGTAGCTGGTGTGGTGTTGTGTTTTAGATTTAAGATGAGAATAATGCTGATATCACACCTATGTTTTAGTTGTTGCAGAGCAGCACTCACACAGAGCCAAGGACTGTTCTGATTCTTGTGTTGCCTTGCCAGTGAGGGGGCTGAAGCTTCACCAGGAGCTGGGAGGGGACAGAAAAGGACAGTTGACCCAGGATAGACAACGGGTTATTCCATACCCTATAGCATCATTCTGTATGATAAAAGTGGGGCAGGGTGCAATGGGAGAGGGAACTTTTTGTGGAGTGGGGTGGTGAGGGAACTTTTTTGGCAGGTGTTGAGCAACTGCATTGTGCATCACTAGTTTTGTATATATGTGTGTGTGTGTCATTATCATCATCATTTTCCCTTACTTTTCTACCTTATTACACTGTCTTTAACCCATTAGTTTTACCTTTTTTTTTCCCCAATTCTCACATCCCACTGGAGTAGGGGGAAGGAGCAAGCAGCTCTGTGGTGCTTGTCCGTCTGTTTTGTTCAACCACAACACCTCTTTATCTTCTTTCTCTCTGTTTCTACAATTTATCAAGCTACTTTTCGTTAAACCTTTTTTTTTTTTTTTTTAATAAAAAATTTCTCTCTTCATTTTATATATGAATAAACTTATGTATGCTTTAAAGGGAAATCAGAGGAATTTTATGTAAGCATTATGCTTTCCTAACTTTCCTAAAGTGGAACACATTTTACATTTTTTTTTTTTTTTTAAGCCCACCTGATATATACACAATAAGACTACATTTTGTTAATTTTGTAAAACTCTCTAAGATTTTCAGAAGTTTCTATAAAAACAAGTCCACTGTTTTTTAAGTCTAGCTCAATTGCTACCTAATTCTACAGAACATGACTAAAAAACATTGAAATTAATTATTTTTCAGGAAACTTCAGAGGTTTAATAAGTGGAATACTAACATAAGCTAAATTATCTTCTGTTTGATAATCAGATTTGGAAGAAAATAATAGATTTCTGCCTGTTTTCCAAAAAAAAAAAAAAATTTGTTCCCCTCGACTTTGAGAAAAGTAATAATTGACTCTGAATCTATGTCTCTGCAAAGCATTTAAATATAGTGAAGAATAGTATTTCAAATCTTGGGAAAATGGCAATATTTTTCTGCTCACAACATTCTGAATTCCAGAGCAAAGATTTCATCCAGCACTAGATTTTAAACACCTGTAGATGTCTAAAGAAAAAAAAATAATAATAATAAATAAAATAAAAAAATAAATAAAATAATAAAACAAAATAAAATAAATAAACAAAACATTAGTTTGTGGTATAAATTCCCAGTGTCCCTATTTTTACCTACCTGTTTATTCTACCTTTCACAATCTTTGCTGGCATATCTTTACATTACCATTTGTTCATCTTTTGTAACAGAGCATGGTATACAACATATAGAAAAAGCCAGTAGCCACTAGGATTATCACCATATTTTACCGGTATAGCTCTGGTAGCCTGCATTCTTATAGTAGAAATATTTCCTTCTTCTTAGGTGGGAACAGCCTTACTACTCTACCAAAGTTGAATACCTAGTCTGCATCTGTTGCGGACAGTAGAGGCATTTAGCAGTACTGGTGTGTAATGCTAACTAGACTGAATTACTTTTAAAATCTTCTTGAATCTATTAATCTGAATATAACAATGAAGAAAATTATGTCAGTTTGCAAGCACTTTAGTTTTGTAACAGTTCGTGTAAATCTGTCAGCAAGAAATTACAGCATTGCAATCTTTTCAACACAGTCAAGTCCTTGTCAGGAGTTAACAATGCAGGAGCAAAGGTATCCAATTACTCTGAATGAAGCACCAGGGAACAGTGAAGTTCAGATTCATGAGTTAGTGCATTGCAATCATCATCAGCTGCAGCTTTGTATTGATTTGTTAAAGCACACATCAGCCTGGAAGATCACTGTATTGTACAATTTAAGCCACTGTGTTAAAAAGTAAGTAAAGCTGACATTCAGAAGTAATACTGTTTAGAACTTTTTTTTCCCATTTTCATTCCTTTTCTTTGAATTTCTCCTTTACCTTGCCAAAAATGAGGTCTATATGGAGAAGGCAGATTATTAAGAACTTTGATTACATGAAAGAAAAAAAAAAAAAAAAAATCAAAGGCAGAAAGGAGAAGAAATGAAAAGAAACAGAAATATTACTGCTTTTATTATTATTATTATTATTATTATTTTACTTTTTAATAGCAAATTTTAATATTAACTAAAGGTGCAGCTTGCCATTTTTCCAGTTCACACCTTAAAATAATCTATCCTAAAATTTGACTATTCTTCAGGTAGTTTTTATTATTATTATTAATGTTAATATTATTATTATTATTAAATTTTCTTTGTTTTGTGTCCATCTGAGAATCCACATCAAAATTAATAATAATAATACAGAGATTAGTAATCTATCAGGATTTTTTGCTCCTTCACAAACTCTAGACAATATTCTGTGAAATAAACTTGAGAACCATTAAATTTAGAGAAACCTTTCACAATCAGGTTTACTATAGGTATAAAGCAAATGTATATGTATATCAATTTATGTCATTTGTAGATCTGACCTGTGACTTTCTTTAGGTTTTATTCAAACTATTACCCACAATATTTCTTCATTTATGTTTTGAGATTCATTCTTCACTGACACCTATACTTCAGACAACCTTCTCTGTCAATCGACTAGATGTACATAATATTTGTCACTCATGTTTGAATACTTAGACCTGTGCTCACCAGGTGGATGTGGGATTTTCAACATTCATCATTATAACATGTGACTGAAGGCTCACCTTTTAGGGGTCCTGATGGCAATTCCACTTTTCCTATCAATGACAAAGAATAGAGTTACATGTGTTGCAAAGTAACTCAGGGAAATCCAACAGGGAACCATTAAATCAACTGAGAAACTAAGAAAGCTCAGCGCCTCCAAGGAAATACAGTGGGATGGTCATTTGGGGATGAAATAAAACTCTTTTCTCAGTTTAGGATTTACAGTTGTGAAATCACCCATGGATGACAACATCCAGACTAGATTACCTACTTTTTTGAAGATAAAGGGGAAGAACAAAGCTCTGTATTTTGTGGTTTACCAATTGTTACAGTTGCTTAGAATTGGGAAGCAAAAATAAGTAACCTTCCACATCGTCCCTACCAACCTAACTTCCAATTAGCTGCGTAGTACTCTATCAGTTACCTTTGAAAGCTATTTTATATTCTTTAAAACAATGCTGTCCACATTCAGATTTAGACACATTCAACACACAGAGGGACGTCTTATTCAACCACTGACACTTGAAAAAGTATATATTAAGACATACATTTGTCTGTCTATTAAGATCAAAGGTCTGCCAGGTGATCCTGCCAATGGAAAATGGAATCCTGAATTCAGATTCTCAGTCTCAGTTTCTCTGTCTTTGTTCCCATTATTTTTTTCATTATAAGTGAGAAAGATCTTAAATAAAATGAAATAAAGTAAATAAATATATAAATAAATAAATCTCTTTTTTGTCATTGTTGTTGTCAGCCCCATAAAATAGTGAAGAAAATCTGCACTGGATACTACTGAAATAACTTAGTTTGTCTCTTTCATCTACAGTGCATTGCTCTTGTTAGTTTTCCCTCTGATTTTAGAGTCACGGTAAGTCATGGTGGACCTCAAGATAATTAACTGAAACTCAGCATCAGACAAAGATGGGCAATGATGATGACATTAATTCAGCTCTTCTAAAACTAATTTGTAATTATATTTTATCAATTTAATTGCAGCAAAGATTACGCATGTTTCTTATTGTGTGTGTGCAATGTTGGGGGCATGTACAGTAATACTGCAGTGTGCAAAGCTTTGATGTCTCTGTAATCTCCACCTATTTGCCCTTGTTACCACTTAAGAATCTGAGAATAGTGATGGTTTCTTCCAAGGATTCTTTCAGTTGTGTTATGGAGCGTCAGTCACAGGAAAATAAATATACCATGCCATGTGACCCGAGGTCCTAATTATAGACAGAACAAGTCAAGATTTGCATAAGGAATACTGCTAGAACCCCAAATCCTTAAAATAAAACAAAATGCCGAAATATAGGACTGTTTCTACTGACAATCAAAAACAAAAAACAAAAACAAAAACAAACAAACAAAAAAAAACTTCACAAACAGATCCTGGGTTGTGTGTGAGTAAGAAAGGAAAAAGAATGCACTAAGTAATTAATTCCTTGAGAATTATTGGCTCAGATTTAACAACTATTATTACATTGTATTGCTTATATTTCCTCCCCAGTTCTATGAATTTCTACTTGTTTATTTATTTTTTATTTTCCTCTCTTTGCTTTCATATGGAAATTCCTCTGTGTCAATCTATATTTAATGACTATGGTGAGAGCTTCATTCTGGAATCACACGTTTTGTTTTTTATAGCTGAGCTTCTATACTAGTTCCTTGGCATGATTTTATGTCAGTAGCCTTCAAACAACATGTGGACCCCTCAGAGTCCAATGCGAATTCAGCCAGTCATGCTGGGTTTCTCCCAGTTTCCCCTCCTCCCCGGCTTTCTTTTTTTTTTTTTTTTTTTTTTTTTGCTAATATTTTCGATTAAGTTATTTTGAAATAACTCATTTTTGGAATTAGTCTGCCACAAGAAAGTACACTGGAATTAAAGAAATATACATGGGTTAAAGCATGGCCATGTTTGGCAGATGTAGATATGTGATAACCCGTCCCACAACCAGATGTGTGCATTCAGATCTGTGGAAATCAAAGAAGAAAATTTGGCACAAACTTCAGTGCCCTTGAAGTAAACCACGCATCTGCCAAAACTGTCAGACTAAGCATGCAGATCTTCAAAAGGCCTGCATTTGGCTTCCTGTTCAGAAGTAGTTTACAGAATGCCCTGCCAGGATAGCGCTGGCACAGATTGCATTGCTACCTTGAAATTAATTTTAGGTAAAAGACAATTTTATTTCAGCTCATGGAAATATAAAAATTGCCATAACACAGAAGAAATATGTGGAATAAGTTTTTTAAAAAGGCTGGCACCAGATGCTTCAGAGAAATAGATTAATAGTACAACAATTTGCCCGTACAGGAGGATTTCTTCTAATCCCTTATAGGTAAAAACTAGTTTATGCCCTGAAGCATACAAACTTATTTCTAAAATTATCCTTATTTATTTTTATTTTTTTTTAATTGTTGGTAAAAACTAGTTTATGCCCTGAAGCATATGAACTTATTTCCAAAATTATTATTTTTTAAAAAAATGTTGTTAATATTATTAATAATATTTTTTTATAGTTCTTCTTTATGTTACAATTATAGTTATTTACATACAGTCTTGAAAATATCCACTATTTTTTCCTCACTTTTGTTTTCCCCCTGAGAGATTGTTAAAGGATGCTAAAATGAAATAATGTTAATAATTTGCAGTTAGAGGGGAGAGTTGCAGCCATTCAGGGATACATAAGCGTTTTTTCCAAAGCTACTAAAATTAGCTCTAAATCATCTCTTTTAAGTTGGATAAATATCATTATTGTATCAACTAAAGTATTAACACAAAAAAAGAAACAAGGTCAATTTTATTCATAGTGGTATATCTAATTCTTAGAGCCCTGAAGAGCCTATTTTCCACCTAAATTTGCTTCCTTACTGTAAACCTATAGTTATCTGAAATTTTAGCATGCAATGGAGATGGAGAACCCTTGAAAATCAGGTTTTACATACAGATTTGTATGGTCTCTTCCCTTTCTACTGAGTTAGGTGCTGTGCAAACATTTAGAGAAAAGTAGCTGCTGCTCTGAAGACCTTACACTTTGAAAAGTCAAATGTAAAGAACTGAAGCTGGAAGAGAGGATCAGAGAACCATATAACTTAGGTAACCCATTCAATCAATAGGATAAGAATAGAGCCCAGGCCTCCTTAATTCTGCTCCAGTGATGTAATAGCCAGCCTAGATTTTAAAGTATGAATCATCCTTCAAACCTTGTTTGAATTATTTGTATGACATGATATAAAGTGGACACTGTCTGGTTTCAATAAAATATATTTCTTCAAAATCAGTAAAAGCTTGGTTTAAAAAGCAGTATTGAGGACAATTTCCCTACAATACACGAGGAGATGGTTGGCAACCTGCTACAGCACTTGGATGTACACAAGTCAATGGGGACGGATGGGATCCACCCGAGGGTACTGCGTGAACTGGCAGAAGAGCTGGCCAAGCTGTTTTCCATCATTTATCGGCAGTCCTGGCTATCAGGGGAGGTACCACTTGACTGACGGATAGCAAACGTGACGTCCATCTACAAGAAGGGCCGGAGGACTGACCCGGGAAACTACAGGCTTGTTAGTTTAACATCAGTACCAGGGAAGCTCATGGAGCAGATTATCCTGGGCGTCATCATGCGGCAGTTACAGGGCAAGCAGGTGATCAGGCCTAGTCAGCATGGGTTTATGAAGGGTAGGTCCTGCTTGATTAACCTGGTCTCCTTCTATGACAAGGTAACACGCTTAGTGGATGAGGGAAAGGCTGTGGATGTGGTCTACCTTGACTTCAGCAAGGCATTTGACACCATTCCCCACAGCATTCTCCTCAGGAAACTGGCTGCTCATGGCTTGGACTGGCACATGCTTCATTGGGTTAAGAACTGGCTGGATGGCCGGGCCCAGAGAGTTGCAGTGAATGGAGTCAAATCCAGTTGGAGGCCGGTCACTAGTGGAGTCCCTCAGGGCTCGGTACTGAGGCCAGTCCTCCTTAACATCTTCATTGATGATCTGTATGAGGGGATCAAGTGCACCCTCAGTAAGTTTGCAGATGACACCAAGTTAGGTGTGTGTGTCGACCTGCTCGAGGGTAGGAAGGCTCTGCAGGAAGGAGTACCTGGACAGGCTGGACCGATGGGCCGAGGCCAACGGTATGAAGTTCAACAAGGACAAGTGCCGGGTCCTGCACCTGGGGCACAACAACCCCAAACAGAGCTACAGGCTGGCAGATGTGTGGTTAGAAAGCTGCCTGGCAGAGAAGGACCTAGGAGTTTTGTTTGACAGTCGGCTCACTATGAGCCAGCAGTGTGCTCAGGCGGCCAAGAAGGCCAACAGCATCCTGGCTTGCATAAGCAACAGCGTGGGCAGCAGGTCCAGGGAAGTGATTGTCCCCCTGTACTCGTCTCTGGTGAGGCTGCACCTTGAGTACTGTGTTCAGTTTTGGGCCCCTCAATGCAAGAAGGACATGGAGGTGCTTGAGCGAGTCCAGAGAAGGGCGACGAAGCTGGTGAGGGGCCTGGAGAACAAGTCCTACGAGGAGAGGCTGAGGGAGCTGGGATTGTTCAGCCTGGAGAAAAGGAGGCTCAGGGGTAACCTTATCACTCTCTACAGGTACCTCAAAGGAGGCTGTAGCGAGGTGGGGGTTGGTCTGTTCTCCCAGGTGCCTGGTGACAGGAAGAGGGGGAATGGGCTAAAGTTGCACCAGAGGAGGTTTAGGCTGGATATTAGGAAAAACTTTACTGAATGAGTTGTTAGTCACTGGCATAGGCTGCCCAGGGAAGTGGTTGAGTCACCATCCCTGGAGGTCTTTAAAGGACGTTTAGATGTAGAGCTTAGGGATATGGTTTAGGGGATGATTTGTTAGTGTTAGGTCAGAGGTTGGACTCGGTGATCTTGTAGGTCTCTTCCAACCTAGACATTCTGTGATTCTGTGATTCTGTGACACATCTCCACTCAGTACAGGATTGGTACATTGTAGGTTTCTAGGAGACATTACAATGAGAAAGAGATTAATTACAGGAAAACAAACAAACAAGCAAACAATAAAATCTAAACTTAAAAATCAAACAACAAAATTGATATCCTCATTACTTTTCCTACCAAACAGTGAGTTTCTTCCTGTACTCCTGAAAAAATGTGGGAAAAAAAAAAAAAAAAAAAAAAAAAAAGTACAGTAAAATCTACCCAATCCATCAATTCACCAAGAGGGGGAGAAAGTCTGTTGCATATCCTCACTCATTTATCACTGTCACCATCAAAGCCATGCTTGGAGGAGGAGAGGGTCCTCCAAAGATCTCTCCCTCACATCCCACTGCTTGGTGCATATCATGCATTTTTTTGTTGAGTGATTGGTGGGGTATAGATCTAGAGATATCTAGAGATATATGAATGCATAAGGTTGGAGGTGTTTGACAAGAAGTCAATGATTCTTTCTGATGTGACTTTATTACACCCAAAAATGTGGTCTTAGGATGATACTTCTAATGGGATATAGATATGAATGACCCAAGTTTTGTGACAAAGATCAATGATATTGATGATTAGTATGGGGAAGATAATTTTGTTGGTCTGGTAGGAAGCAACTTCTATGATTCATGAATGCTTTCAACACCCATAGTGTTATTTAGGGTAGAAAAAGACCACAGCAAATAACAGTTATAAGATTTTACACATAACAGTGCATCTGTCTAGATATATTTTGATGATTTTCTTCAGAACAGCTTTATGTCTTGTACATTAATTAGCATTTTTAAACCTGAGAAGGAAGACACCAAAGAGGTACCTCATTTTAAAAGCAACTGCGAAGTTGTTTGTCTTTGCCATCTGACCTTAATCTAGGTGACAATATCACAAAACAAAATATACATGAATCACCCAGCATTTAGTACCTAACAACAGAATGAACTGAACACATTACATATCAAGAGAAATAGTGAAATGCAATGTGACCTTTATCAGCTACTATAACAACTTAACCAGCTTTTGCTATGGAAGCTCAACAATGATGGCAAACTCTGTGTGCCTTCTGTAAGAACATATTTGTGTTTACAGCACAAACAATAAAAAAGAAAGACTGAAAGAAACAAAGAAATATATATATATATATATTCAATTAAGTGAAAAATTTGGGAACTGCTTAGATCAGTAGCTGCATTACCCAGAAAGGTTAAACTCTGCTCATGTAACTACTCTGTAATTCCCAAAGAAATAACTTTTGAACTTATTACAGTGATTAAGCTATTTTGTTAGCAGACTAGTGGTGGCCATACTGGGTTGCTACCACAATACCGTCTTCATTAGGACTGTATAGTTGATGTAATGGCAGTGTCTAGAAGTTAATAATAATAAGTAAAATTACACAAAACTCTTTTGACTCACATACTAAACAACAACAACAAAAAAGTGTTTAAAATGGGAGAAGCGGACAAAGAAAAGTGACAATGGACATAATATCAAAAGTCTTGGTAAAATCTTCAAACATAGAGATTATTCCCAAAACTTGAAAACAGTTACTTCTCTTCATGTTCTGCAAGATCTGATCATACAACTTAATACTAACACATTACCTTTTGGTTAATTGTCTCTTGTGGTGAACATCAAATTCAGAACATACTGTATGATTTTTGAAGTCATATTGTGTGTTCTTGGTAAGAAGTATGTTTTCTCATAGTAACTGAGAAAATAAATTTAGTTGCAGAAACTTTTGATGTTAGTTATGATTGGGGTGCTTTGTTAGCAAGAATTATTTTTGGTTATCATATGTATTTATTATTATTATTATTATAAATGAAGATAACCTTAGAACTAGATCATGTAAATTTTATCCAATCCACTCAGTTGCTGTTGGGAAGAGATGGTGGACCCATGAGCTTACGGTAACACTGTTGAAAACAGAAAGGATAACCAGACACTGATCTCAGATTTTGATAACATATAGAAAAATACCTGGGAAAAAAAAATAAAAAAATAATAAAAAAAATAAAAATAAAAATAAAAAAAGCAGGGAAAACGGGGGGGGAGAAGGGGAAGGAGGTTGTGAGGTTGTGGGGAGGTTAATGGGTGAGGAGGAAGTGGGGAATAGAGCTGTGGAATAAATTAAGTTTATGAAAGTATATGAAATAATATTCAAAAATTAACCTAGTATTAAATAACACTATGAGAAGATAACACTATCAGAAGATAGAAAGTAAAAAGTGAACATTGGTAAAGCCCAGATAGAGAAAACAAAATTATGTCTATACTGAGTACATTTCCATTAGACTCTGCCCCAAAATATGCAAGAAAATTAATTATTGCAACAGTAGACTATGAGAAAAAAAAAATGTTTTATGCACAAATGTTGTTTTTACTGATAATCATATTATCAGTAATAAAACAGAAAATCTTTTCTCAATTTTTTTTTTTCTTACATTGCCTACTTCTTCCAAAATATTTTCTTCAGTATGAAAGTGTGTGATGCGTGTGATGCAAAGGATGTACATGTTACAACTATAAACATTGCTGGAATATGATACTATAACACAGCCTATATAAAGCATCTCTAATTGAAGCTCACTTTGCACTCTCTTGTCCATGCTTTCCTTACTTAAGACCAACAGATACTGGATCCATGCTAACAATCACCTGTCATGAAGGAATACAACATGCATATGCATGAGGACAGTGTTTCCATCCTTGCATATGATGAAATTCCTCTGTTCATGAGAATTTTCTTCTTTCCAAGATTCCCATCCCATCCCATTAAAAGTACCAGACAAGGAGTATGGTTGTCACATGCAGATACCTGTTTTTTAACAAGATGTACTGGAACTTAATCTGCAGTTAGAAGTTATGAGTGATGGTAGAATCTAATGGGGACCTAT
>JAACYP010020961.1:0-13132 GCA_011076525.1 Nettapus auritus | reverse complement strand
TGACTTGTTAGTCAGAGGTTGGACTCGGTGATCTTGCAGGTCTCTTCCAACCTAGACTATTCTGTGATTCTGTGATTCTGTGATTCATTCTGTTTCCCAACTACCAGTACCCCTCAGGGGACTAGGTACCTGGAGAACAACTGGTCTTGCTGCTAAAGACTGAGGCAAATAAGTCTTCAAGTTCTTCAGCCTTTTCCTCATCACTTTTCACTACTTTCCCTCACATCCATTAAAGGATGGAGATTTTCCTTAGCCCTCCTTTTCTTGTTTCCAAATTTGTAAGAACATTTTTTACTGTCTTTAACAGCAGTACTCAGACTGAGCTCCAGCTGGGAGGTAAACTTCTTTGTCAAAAGTGTTGTTAAGCATTGGAATGGGCTGCCCAGGCAAGTGGTAGAGTCTGAAGGTCTTTAAAAGATGTTTAGATGTAGAGCTTAGTGATATGGTTTAGTGGAGGTCTTGTTATTGTTAGGTCAGAGGTTGGACTTGGTGATCTTGGAGGTCTCTTCCAATCTAGATGATTCTGTGATTCTCTGATGTACTTTCTATTATAAACACAGGAAAGTTCTCAGGTGTTTACAGCAACCTGGTAATGTGAATCTGAATATGTGAAAAATCCAAAACTTCGGTGAAGCTTATCATACACTCTACATTTTAGAGATGTTGTAGGACTCTTTTTTATGAGATTTACAAGGTGAAGGGGAATTATAATATATATATATATATATATATATATATAACTAGTTATTTTCTTTTTTCCACTTTAGCTTTAAAATGCCACTTGTAGTAACAGTTTTCTCTCTTTCTCGGAATAACTTCATTTACCTTGAAACTCTTAATAGCAATTTGTGATCCGTTATAACACAGAGTCTTTTTGCAATTACAGAGCGCTTTATCAGCTTGTAGGGAAACTTAAAAGCAAGAACTATGTATACTCCAGTACTAGCAGCATGTAAGTTTATGAACTAGTAGCCTCCATGAGAAAAACATTACTGGGAAATTAATGGCAATTTTATCAGTTTTCACACACACACATACAAACAAATGTTAAGATGCTTCACTCAATGAGTAGTTATGAACAAATAGATTTTACAGATGTAGGACAGAGATGAAAAATACACCTTAATTTTACACTTTTAAAGATATGTAGATTTTGACTGATTTTGATTTTTATTTTAATGACTCATGGGATTATTATTTTTGAATAATTGCTTTGTTTGCCCAATTTTAAACTTGGAGTGGGAAAAAATATGTTTGCTACATTTTGTAGTGTATGCTGTATGTTTCACATCTATTTGCATTTTTAAACGTTATATTCAGAGATCTGTAAAAAAAAGACATAAAACTTTATCACTCCTTTAAATTAGGGAAAATACAACCAGAAAAAAAGAGAAAGAAAATCAGTCCTTTCAAAGACCGAGTGAATTGAGGACTCCAAAAGTGCAAGTGCATCAGTAATTTCTATTTTAAATCGTATTTGCAAATATTGCTACTTGATGATTATGATTATAGCTGTTTGTTGATCTATTAGTGCATAAGAATATTAAATATATATTAAGATTTTTAATGCTTACCCATTTAGAGAAACAAGAAATTGTGGTGGTTGGAAGAAAACTCTGAAGGTTATCTGCCCCAGCCACACTGCTTAAAACAGAAATGTTGGAGGGCATACAAGCCACAGTCAGTCACAGCCACAGCTCAGTGGAATCACAAGGGTTGCTGGAGCTGTCTAGCTGTCCGGTGATGAAGACAAAAGATCCCAAGGGGGAAGGCCTGTTGTAGGGGTTGTGCAGTAGTTTTTCCAAAACAGACAGTGATTCCCCCAGAGAGGAGAACCAGTCCCAGGGATGGGGCTGTCAGCATGGCCATGTTTGTGGCAGCTGAGTTTTGTGCAGGTCTTGAGGACGTGCCGCCAACCTGTGGGGTCAAAGGGCTTGTACAACCCCGGCCCAGTGCTGGGAAGCAGGAGTCTGGGAGAGCAGCATGGAGACATGCTCTGTTGTGGCATTTATGTTACACCAAGTCAGCACTCAGACCCAGAAATTTCCTCCTCTGTTGAATCAGTGGTGGAAAGCATTCCCTAGTGTGGGTTGTTTTGTTAGTTTGGAAAACACTCCCCTGAATGTCACCCAGATGTTTATTGGAGGCAACAGAAGTCAAACTGCAGAGCTCACCGCAGCACAGTTCTGAAGCTGGCACAAGGTGCGGCTGTAGGGCCGGCTGGGCACTGCCCTGTACTAAGCCGGGTTGGCTCCCCAGAAGTGTTGGAGGTGGGAGCCTGCTGGGAGGTGGTGTTGGAAGACCCCTGAACGGCATCTTCTCTGGATGCTGGGTCATGTCCCATAGGCCTCTTTCTCAGTGCTGAGGGGCTGTGGTCAGCAGCTGAGTTGCGTGGGCTGGAGTTCCGATGAGGGGACCTGCTCCAGTCCCTCTCTCTGGCCATGTCCCTGCAGCGACGGGTGGAAGAGATGACCACGTATTCCTTGTAGTCATCGTCTACTTGCACCGAGTGCAGGAGCCGGTGGAAGGGCCGCCTGCAGATGGGGCACGTAGCTTTCCTCTCGGCCCACTGCTGGATGCAATCCAAGCAGAAGCGGTGGAAGCAGAAGGCCACATAGGCTGCGTTCTCAATGTCATTCATGCAGATGAGACTCAGGAGGTCTTCTGCTGCCTCCAACGGCCCGGCCTGCTGCTGCTGGCTGGTGCTGGCAGTCACATCAGAGGCGCACTCCTCCATGGCTTCCTCAGCACCTGCTACCACGTCCTGCCCTGACATTTTTGCCACATGCCTGACCTTGTTTGGTGCTAAGAGGGGAAAAAGAAAGGGAGCCTCAGCCAGCTGAGGGACAGGGTAGGAAAGGACCTCGCAAAAGGGATCCCTGTGGGCTGAGCAGCAGTAGCAGCCTTGTGGGGCAGCCAGCCCCAGGGTTACCTTCCAACCCTGCCTTCCCCATCAGCTCTGTGGTCCTGGGGAGGAGCCCCACAACCCTTGATCTCCACATACTCTCCCCCCGAGGCCCTGTATGACGTGGGCGAACTGAGGTACCTGATGAAGACACTCAGAGACAGTGGAGAAACTCTTCAGGAATCTTCAACGCTGCCAAAGGCCTTGGCCCCCTCCTGGGACATCTGCCGTGTGGGACCCACACACAGCACCCTGCAGCTGTCAGTGTGGAGAGGAGCGCTGGAAGAGGCTGCCTTTGCTCCGTGCCCAGAGCTGCTGCTCTCCAAAAGCCGCAGCTCAAAGCACAAGCCACAGTCCTGCAGGAGCTGTCATACTTCACGTCTGCACCCGCAGGAGCTCCTAGACAAAAGGCACAGGGACAGAGTCTGCAGCTGCTGAAAAGCACTGCGGTCACGGGCAGTCACAGTCGCTGCTTGGCAACATCACAGGGGTCTCTGGGGCTGCCCAGCGAGGAAGACAGATGTTCCCAAGTGGGGAAAGCTTGCTGTGCAGGACATGGGCCATCTTCTGGTGGCCTTGTGGGTGGGTTTTAACCTCAGGTCTGTTGGGTCCTGTGAGGAGAGGCTGTTGCCCCTGAGCACCAAGGCCTGGTGATGGGCCCATGCAGGTTGTTCTAATGATCTCCAGAGGTCTCTTCAAAGATAAATTATTCTGTGATTCTACAGATACCACTGATATCCATATCTTTGGATGCTCAGATTTGTCAAAATTGGACCTCATTAACACAAACAGAGCTCCCTGACTCATCTGCTCCAAGGGCTGTCAGAGGAGGAGGGCTCACCCTTGCTGGCATTGGGAAAGCCCCAGACAGAGACACTAGGATGAGACACTAGGATGGATGAGGTTGGAAGGGAGCGCCAGTGGTCATCTAGTCTAACACCCCCGCTCAAGCAGGCTCACCCAGGTTGCCAAGGAAGATGTTTAGAGAGCTATAAAAAAACTGCCTCTAGATGGCTATGAAGGATCTTCATGGGCAAAGAGCCCACCATATCTCTGGGCAACTTGTTGCTATGCTCAGTCACTGTCACGATAAAAAGGTGTCTCCTTATGTTCAAGAGGAATATCCTGTGTTTCCTTTTGTGCCCACTCCCTCTTGCCCTTCACTGAGCACCACCAGAAAAAGCCTGACTGTGTCTTTAGAGCCTACTTTCAGATACTGGAGCACTCTGATGAGATCCTGGTAGAGTTTCATCCAGGCTAAAAAGTCAAAGCTCTCCCAGCTGTTTCTGCTATGGGAGATGCTCCAGTCCTTTCAATATCTTCAAGGCCCTTTGCTGGACTCTCTCAGGTAGCTCCATCTCACTCTAATAGTGGGTGGCCTCAGCATGGATACAGTACTCCAGTGGATGTCTCAGCTGTGCTGAGGAGAGAGGAAAGATTACTCAGCTTGACCTGCTGGTAAGACACCTCCTTATGCATCCCAGGAGCCCACTCTTATATTTGCCCTGAGGGAAGAATGCTGACAGTTATTCATATCATCCTGCACCAGGATCTCCAAGCCATAGAATCCTTAATGAGATTTTTCTGGGGGTTGGAATGGACCTGAAAGATCATGTAATTTCAACCTCCCTGCACATACGCAGGGATTCCTTCCACTAGACGAGATTGTTCAAAACCCAACCAACCTGGTCCTGAACACTTTGAAGAATGGGGCATATACAACGGCTCTGGGCAACCTGTTCCAGTGCCTCATCACCCTCATAGTAAACAATTTATTCCATATATCTAATCTAAACCCACCCTCTTTTAGGTTAAAACCATTACTCTTTGTTCTGTCGCTACACTCCCTGACAAATAGTCCTTTCCTGTCTTTCCTGTAGGCCCTCTTTAGGTATTGGAAGGCCGCTACAAAGCCTGGTATCTGGCCAAGAGATTACCAAATAAGGAGAAAGGGGGAGCTGAAGGACGATTGAAGGACAAAGCCTGGGAGGAAGACTACAAGCCTTCAGCACGAGCGACCCCCAGACAGACCACCAGAGACTAATACGAATGCATCCATGAGATATTTTGGAATCTGGAAACTAATTATACTAACCCTGGCTTTTCTAGGAATAGGGATGAATATATATTAGTTTAATAACATAAAAATCAGCTAACTAATGTAGCAGGTGTGCGTCGTGGTAGAGCAGACACTCCTGGCACACCCAGTGCTGTTTGCTTGCCTCTATTCATTTAATAAATTGTAAACTTTGATTGAAATCCTATTTGAGACCCGATTATTTATCACATTAAGCATGCTTGTACTAGTGTCATTGTTAAATAAAGAGTTTGGACTTTAAAGTATTAGCTGATAAAGTAAAAACATCTTTTGTCATATTAGATGCATGTATTTTATGTAGTATGGAAGATGTCTTATTTCGATATACCTTAAAGAAAAGGGGCTGAAAGAGGCAGTCTTCTGCTATGATTTCTCATTGCAGTTCTGGTGTTTGTTGCCTCTTTTGTGCAAACATCTGTATACATGTTAAATACAAATCTTAAAATCAACTTTTAAAACATAGGTCAACTCTTTTGGGAAATGGCATAAAATAACATTTTTTATTATATTATATTTATTTATTTGTTTTGGGAGACAATAGGGAAATCCTTCTTCCATAACCTGTGTAAGAAAAGTGGTTGCACACTCTGCACTTTCATGGCTTCTTTAAAATTTCAACTCGTCAAATGTCAACCCATGAATCTTTTGGCATGATGTGAATGATGTTGGAGAATAAGCTATGGGCTATGTTTTGTTTGTGTGGACTGAGTTAATTGACTTCAAATGCAACATTAGTTAGCCTCAGCAGCTATGTAATGTTAGTAGTTCAGCACTTGGTGAATAGCTTGATTTGACTGATAAAACCTCAAAATGAAAGCAACTTATTCTGCATATATTGCCACATTTTAAGGTAAATAAAGACTGACTTAATTTTTAACTGGTACTATGTAGGTTATTAGATTAAAAACAAAATAAAATGCTGTCACAACTTTGATTTACTTTGGCTTTCAACAAAATTTAAAGCATGAGACACATTAGATAGAAGCAGAGATCTGTTGACCTTCGTTGGTCTATCCTTGTGCTGTCCTTCACAGGTAGTACATATCTGTATATGAGCATATATGCATGTATAAATACATGCATATATTCAAAAAGGAGGCAGGACCCATATTCCTCACTATAATACCTTGTTGTTATTTTAGTCAGTTTTCACTGGGAAGGTTTTCCCACACACTTCCCAGGCCCCTGAGCCTACTAGAAAAGTCTGTGGAAGTGAAGCAAGACAGGGATCACTTAAGCCAATTAGAGATAGAGAACTGCATAGGACCAGATGGAAAGCACTGATAGGTGCTAAAGGAGCTAGGTAATGTAATTGTGAGACTCTGTCATCTTCAAAAGGTCAAGGCACCCCTTTGAAGGGAGGTTCTTCATGACTGAAAAAAAGGCTATGTTGCAACCAACTTCAGAAAAGTGAAGACATAGTATCCAGGTAACTACAGGCAACTCTGAAAGGTTATGGAGCAAATCCTCTTAGAAGCCATTTCTATACAAGGCCCAAGAAGCTTATCAGAACCCTTGCCGTACATGGGTTTACCAAAGTTTACCAAGGACAAATAATATCTGACATATCTGATTAACCTATCTGATTACTTTCTATGATGATGTGACTAACACTGTGAACAAGGCAGTGGGTGTTGCATACCTTGAACTTATCAAGACCTTTGACAGACTCCCATAGTCTCATTGGTAAGAAATATGCTGTGTAAGTGAATGATAGGTGATTGGAAAATTGGGTGGTGTGCTCCAATCAAAGATTCAGAATTGCACAAAGTTCACCTGGCAACCCTTAACTGCTAGCAACCCCCAGGGATAGAACTTTGAACAAAATTGTTTAATGTCTTCTTTAACTTATATGGTAATAAGATGGAGTAAATCCTGAGTTTGTAGATGTGGAGTACATCCAATTTTGTAGGAAAAAAAAAAAAAAAAATGAATTTAGTGGTTGAATGAATTACACTGAAAGGAAAGACTCCAAGTCAAAGAAACCTTGATAGGTTTCTCTGTTCATGGAGTTGTTCAAGACTGCACTAGCAATGGCCTTGAGCAATGTGGTTTAATTAGATCTAATTTGAGCAGGAGGTTGTTCTAATGACCTCCAGGTCTCTTCAAAGCTAAACTATTCTATGAATAGATCTGATTCTACAAATACCACTGATATCCATATTTTCAGGTACTCAGATTTGTAAAATCTGTAAAATTTGTAAAAATTGGACTTCGCTTAAAAAATCCAAACCAATATATATTTTTCTGGTATACAGAAGAACACAATCAAGTACATTCAAGCAATCATTTAAGGAACTGGAAGACTTGATGTTGAGTATACAAATTTAAAATGTCATGAGGCATTTCATGTACTAACCTAGCATTAAGCTCAGTTGCTTTATATAACTTGTTCCTTTCATTTCCCCCTGAATAGGTTTAAAAAAGTATAAACAGCACATAACTGCTGTTGAAGTTATAGGTGGATCTGTAGGGCACTTCTTATCAATTAAAGACTGATTCATTTTTCTATTTATTACCAAAATCTTCACTAGAATTCTTCTAAAAAATTTTCCCTGTCATGTTTATATGTATATAACCACATGCATCTTCTAAAGACCAGCAATTATCACTGTTTTGTAACTTCTTGATACTTTTGAATTTGGATTATGATAAGACAATATATTTTATTCAGCAGATTTGTTTTAATCTAATTACATAGGTGAATAAAAATTGCTGCATGCTGTTGCATCTAATGTAAGTTATCTATTATTCACACCACATTTACTTTTAATATTCATGCAGATTCCCTTTGACATAACCTACTGTGTCACAGTTAATCCAATAAAGATAAAATATAGCTCAGCAAAACACCAGTCGATTCCAGCATTCTGGTAATTATTAAAGACTATTTCACACTGGTTCCTTCAATCAATACATTTTCCCTAGGATGTGATAGTGTTCCTCTTTGAAGCTTTCAATCCTCCTAGTGGATTCAGGGGAACATTCAGACACTTTTTTAGTCTCTGGGTCTCTGAGGCAGTTCAAAGAGCACAACAAGTCATCACAGGTTTATCCTCAAAAGCTGACACTGTCTGTTTGATGTATGGTGACTTAAAAAGTCATCTCTAGAAAAGCATGTGTTTGTTACGAGGCTATTGAATGAGCCATTTATCAGCTAATCTGTATGCACCCAGCACACCTGCTAACAGATCCAAGGATAGAACAACTGTCTCCTCCTGGACCTATAATCAATTTGATTTCCCTCTCTAATTTCATACTGCTTTGGTGTCCTGGTATTGAAGAAACTTTTTACCTTATTAAATGAACACGTGTGCAGCATTCTGGTGGTTGTGAGTTTATGTGCAAGAGCAGATAGTGAGTAGGATTTTGTGGTTCCAGCAGGACTTGCCTTCTGCTTGATCCTCAGTAGTCTGCAGCCCCTGGCTGCCAGGTTACATGGGACACGTGTAAAGTGCTGTATATTTTCTTTTTTCTTTCTTTTTTCCTTTTTTTAAATTTTAGTTGTAGAGATGTCAGGGCTAAGACAGTAATACCTCAATATCGGTTATTTTATAATGAGGAGTCACAGTAGTGTTTCACTTTTTTCTCAGTCAACAGTTGGCAATGGCTGTCTTTTGTCACTTGGTAATAAATAATACAAATAATTTTTGTGTATTCAATATTTTATTAGGGGCTGTGGGCATGACAGAGGGGAGTGGCATTGCAACTGTCCACCAAAATTTGGAAGAATGAAGCAGCAGTATTTACAATGTGGTACAAATATTCATAGGAAGATTCCTAGGTAATTGTAGATAGACCTGAGAAAAACACTTGGGATTTATCCTGTCACACAAAAACCAAAAACATACTAAAAAAAAAAAAAAAAAAAAAAAAAAAGCATAAGGATGAACTTGATATTTACCCCTATAAGTGCCTGTTTTTCTTTGTTGTGGTACTGGGAACTCTGTCCTCCACCATCACTTCTAACTCCTTACAGGCATGGGAAAGATAAACATCTGTGGATCCTGTTGGCCTATCACAGACCAGTAGTCCAATTCTTTGTGAAATTATGGTATTAGCTTTTTCTGTGATCATACGAAGTCAGGAATTATTCCCATGTCATTTTTTCTGCAATCCTTCTTTTGGAAAAGGTATATTTGAAGTCAATTGTACTCACCTGGCATTATGGTACGCACTAAAATTTAATTTCACTTCTCTTCCCTCAAAACGTAACAAGCAACACAGAGTGGATATGAAGAACAGCAAGTTTGTGACAATGGAGTGTTATCTCCTGATATGCATACAGTTCAATGGTCTTTGGAAATGTTATCTTCATGAATGCCACAAGCAAACTTGCTTTTCTAGTCATCCAGAGATTGAGGAGGATATAAAGTAGTGTATACATCTCTTGGTGGTGCCAGTGGGAGATTTTTGATACTTTTAAACCTCTTGTCTAGTTTGGACTTTCATTGTAGATATTCTTAACCTCTCTTACTGTGTTACAAAGCTGAGTATTGGACTGACTTTGTTGTACAACAGGCCTCTCAATTACAACTATTTATTATTATTATTATTATTATTATTATTATTTAGTAAAAGAATGAAATTCTCTTAAATCTAATTTAAAAGAAATGAGGTTTCTATTCTGTAAAATAAATTGGTTTATGAATGATATTAGAAAGCATGGGAGCATGTGTAGAGGGTAAACATCACCCTTTTTCCTTGCCTGCTTTTAACCTCACGTGGTTCCCTCCTCACAATTTTCTTCATAGGAATTAAAATCCTTTGCTCCCAAGATATTAGTCTTGCCAAATCTATTACAGCTTCTACTTTTAATTCATCTGATGATCTAATACTTTTCCCTACATAAATGCCTAAGATGACTTTTCTTCAGAGCATGCTATGTACATGAATTATGCTATGTATGCAAAGTAGGAAAAATCTATTTGCTAGTGAATGTTTCCAGTGTCAAAGAATGTACAGGATCCTGAAGAAAATAACTGAACAGTTAATATCAAGAGACTTTGCACTATGTTTCATAGAGCATACAAAACTGATGGATTAGAAAAAAAAAAAAAAAAAAAAAAAAAATGTATATCAAATATTTTTATTTTATTTATTTTATTTTATTTTAACCACTTTCCATTTGAGTATTCCAGAAGTGTCAGATACAAAGATACCACTGCACAGTGTGCACAGTAGTATTCATGAGGTTCTGCATTTTGAAACCAGCAAGTCTACAAAACTTGGGCTGCTAGAATGACTTTTTGTAATGCCTCGGGAAATATAAGCTTTGCTACTAAGGAGGACTAAATCACCAACATCACTGCAAGCACACATAACATCATGCTATTTACTAGTATTCTATGAGAACTGCCTTGACTAATAGACAAGGATTTAAAGAAACCAAATGAACATTCTAAACTAACACTTCGGGGCTAAAGAACATAGAGTTGTGTGTTTGTAACATCTCACGCATTCTGTGGAGTGGCAGGGCAAAGATTTGTAATGTACACTTATATAAAGAGTGACCTTTAGGGCTTTGGAATACTTGGTCAAAAGCATGCTTTATACTTCAAAATTTTCATTCTCCTATTTAGTCTTTTTCAGGAAATATAAAAAAGAAAAAAATATTTATTGCCAAAAAGTGTTTCCTCCATCTTCCTCTCCTGCCACCTTTACATTTATGCTCCTCTTCTGGGGGACAAGCAATTGAAAAATTCATTACCTACTGATCCCTCTCTCAAGTATGATCCACAGTATTGCTCTGGACATCTGTCTATTTATGGAGTCCAAACATCATCAAGAGATTTGTTTGTCAGTCTAGAAGGTGTACTGTAGAAAGCTGAGCATGAATAGTGAGGTAAAGAGAATTTACAACACTGAGACTACTGAGACTTAAGTAAGCAGTGGTAAGCAGTGTAGCTTACAGATATGCTCATTTAACAAGCTGTGTGTCAGGGACTGAATCTTAGAATGCATAGGAGGAACTGTATAAGGACAAAGAAAAAAAAAAAAAAAGAGAGAGAGAGAAAGACAGACATGTCAAAATCCTCTGTTTATGCTTTCTCTTCCTATAGCTCTGGTACAGCAAACTATGAACCATGTAAAACAAACAGGTGAACTGCATAAGATGGGGAGCAGTCTGCCTATGTTTGTGCATGTATCATTTAAGCCCCAGCTGCTCAGCCAGCCACTCTGAATCCTCCTCCTCAACAGCACAGTGGTAAAGATGGGAAAACTCCTGGGTCAAGGTAAATACAGGGAGACCTCTTACCAATTAGAGTCACAGGCAAAACAGACTTGGCTTGTGGAAACGGAATTCAGTTTATTGCCAATTAAAACAGAGGTGGATCTTGAGAAACAAAGACATAAAACCAACACATCACCTCCTCACCCCATTTCCTCCCAGGCAGAACTTCCCTTCATTCCTGTCTGCAGGGCTGTTTCTCACACTTTTTCCTCTCACTCTGCTGAGCAGTGTTTTGCTCTTTTTAAAATACATTTTCAGAAGGGCTCTTCTGAGGACCACAGCTGTGCCCAGTGGGGTGCCTGTTGTGGAGCTGGCTGGAACTGGCTGGAATCAGCTGTGCCCAGCAGGGGCAGCCCCAGCCTCTCCTGCAGCACACTGCTGTCTGCACCTCAACACCTACCCCCAATACAACAGTTCACAATTTTTGTGTGTTGTCTCTTCATCCTTCAAATCAGCTGAAAAGCACCATAGAAATCTGTATGATATCCTGCTGTCCCAAGATGAGAAAGCGAGTCAATTTCTTGCACAAAGAGTCAGTTTTAAATACTAAAACCACAGCCATTCTGTAGCATAATTTCTGTTACCTTGTTTTCTGACTTCTGGTGTCTCTGTGAGTGGGAAAAGGCAGAGCTTCATAATCAAAAAGCAAGGTAACAGACAGATCACTGGAGCCACACTGGAAAAAGTGTGATAAAGTAAGGGCTGGAATAATGCTTTTTAAAAATGATTTGAATAGCAACAGGAAGAGACACATAGGACACATAACAGGAACTGACTGTGTCAAATGTGGTATTGTTCAGGTGTTGGAAAAAGTTGCAAAGGAGGGGCAGGTAAGAGGACTGTAGAGACAGGCAGACCTGTTATCAAATAGTAGCTATGCTGAGACGTTAACTGCTGCTCTGCAGAAGAATGAATAAAACAGGGAGAAGAGAAACCTGATTTTTTCCTTCCCTTTTCATTATTATGAGACCCTTTACTTTTACCAAAAATTGCTGCAGGTCTACAGGTGGCATTTTTGGGTGATCTTTCAGTACTTTTCTGAAGCTTCCTGAGAAAATCTAGTTTTGTCTAGGCACAAGCTATGATCAGCCCCAGACATTTTAGAACAAAGTCACTCAACTTCAAAACTCTTATATGCTACTGAAGAGAGCATATAAAGGTCCCCTCTTCCCCTGGCTCTCACTTCCCCTAAAGAAGCCAAACACATACCAAATATTTATTCAAAAGGAACATGAGACTGAAAGGGTGCAATTTACGAGCTGTTCAGTCAATGCTGGTGTGGTGGTTTTACTCGGATGGGCAGCCGAGCTCCACCACAACCGCTCTCTCACTCCCTGCCTCCTCAAAGAGGAGGGGGAGAAAAAAAAGTCAACACAAAGAGCTCGAGGTTTGAGATGAGAATGATTTAATTAAAGGGAAAGGGAATGGGGAGAGAATGTAACAAAAGAAACAACAAGGCCGCGCGGAAGCACAGAGAGAAAGGAAAAAATTATTCTCTACTTCCCATCAACAAGCGATGTTCGGCCACGTCCTGGGAAGCAGGGCCTCAAAACGTGTACCGGTTGTTCAGGAGAGAGCCAGAGAGAGAGAGAGATCCCTTCCCCACAAGAGCCCCCTTTATTGCTGAGTGTGACATCAGGTGTTATGAAATATCCCTTTGGTCGGTTTAGGTCAGCTGCCCTGGTGATGTCCCCTCCCCATCAATTGCCCACCCCCAGCCTGCTGGCTCCTGGGGCTTGGAGAGAGTCCTGATTCTGTGCCAGCACTATGCAGCAATAGACACAACACTGGAGTGATACCAGTGCTGTTCCAGCTACGAGTGCAGCACTGTGTGGGCTGCAGCAGGGAGAAGTGACTCCATCCCAAACAGACCCAACACAGCTGTGCTGTGCTT